>CM046037.1:39264957-39477457 GCA_025215565.1 Flaveria ramosissima | reverse complement strand
CAAAGTATTCGGAGAAGAAGATAACATCAATCAGTAGTGAACATGGCCTTGAACTTAGTCTTGTCCGAGGTGTCGTTGACAACTCTAAATCCATCATTGAGGTATAATAGTTAATTAATCATACTAACTTCTTTTCTTTTTAAGTTTAACAATAATTAAAAAAATACTTTTGTCTTAATTTAATATTAAATTAATCAACTGATAGGTTAGGAAGACATTTGGGTCATTCGACAACTACATATGGGGATTCGTGAACCATAAACCAATCACGACCCAATACAAGTCAAGTCACAAGATGCCAGTAAAAACATCGAAAGCCGAAGCCATAAGCAAAGACATGGTGAGAAGAGGATTCCGACAAGTGGGTCCAACGGTCATCCACTCTTTCATGCAAGCGGCGGGCCTCACGAACGATCACCTCACCACCTGCCCCCGCCACCTCCAATGTGCCGCGACAATAGCATCCTCAGCATCACCAAACCCTTTAATTTCCGTCAACTAAACCCGTCGTTTTTAGCTAGTATCTTATCAATTAACATGTTTATTTGATATCTAACATGACACAACACCCTTGTTTTTGTTTCCGGTTTGTGGTTTGTATTATTCTGATGATGTTGATTCGTGTTATGGTTTTTTTATTATATTTTTGTAGTGCATTTGGTTAACTAACCCAAAAGGGGTAAAGTTGTATTCATAAGTGTGGTTTGATGGTTGTAAAAGTATTGAATTTGATTATGATTATGAGATGAAATAAAAGAGAGATGTGACAAAGCATGTGGGAGAATGGAATCAAAGGCATGTGCTTGGTGACCACTTGTCTGCCATGTTGCTTTAGTTATCCATGGCAGCCTAGCAAAGCAACCACTTGGACCACCAAAAGTCAAAATTAGGCCAAACCATTCCATAATTGACTTGTTCTTCGTTACATGTTTTTTAACTTTTGTTTATGTGTTTGTTCACCACAAATAATAGGATGCACATGGCCATGGTTTCTCTGCTTCGTACTTGTTACTTATAAGATATTAAAAATAATAATAAAAAAGATTATTGTTTAGAACAATTACATTTATGTTATATAGATATAATTTGTTAAAACTACAAGCTTACAAACATTCTATCCACGCATTCATCCCTGGATGGGTTTTGGATTCTCACAACTTTGTTGGGTTATCTTATCTAATAGGAGTTTGGGCTTTAATAATAATAAAAAAGAGTAAATTTTGGTTTTGATCCCCGTTGTTTAGCTATTTTAACCCTTTCAGTCCAAAAAGTAATCTTTTGTCATATCATTCCCTGTGGTTTCAGTTTTATAATGATTTTGATCCTTCACACAAACTCTGTTAGTTTTAACAGTTAAGTCTAGAGGTATTTTAATCATTTCACATCTAACCACAAAATAAATATAAGAGTAAATTTCAGTGACCTGCAACCTATTATTTCTTCAACCTATTATCTCTTCATCATCTCTGGCGACTTGCAACCACCGCCATCATTGGCGACTTGCGACCACCACCATCTCCGGCGACAGGATGACTATCACCATCTCCGGCCACCAAACGATCGTCATCATCTCCTTCGACCAAATGACCGTTTCCATCTCTTCCGAGACCTTGTTGTTTCGCCCGTCGATACATCCTAATCGCAACACCAAAAAGGCACCTTCTGCACCATCGTCGGATTACCTCCATCGCTAGACAATCATAATCGCTTTCGTCATCTTCCTCGTCTGACTTTCTCCCTCTTGATTTCTGACAGCTATAACGCTAGATCTATCACTCTCCCTTCTAATTTCTAACCGCCACCATGGCTAGATCTCCATCTATCCTTCTCTATTTTCGCCAACCAATATCCCCAAATTTGTCTTTCTACATCGCAATTTTTGTCGAGTTCATGTGGTGAGCTTTTAGGTAGTGGTTGTTGACTAGACAAAGGGAGAGTCATAGGTGGTGGTTGTTAACCGACCGAGTTCATATGATCTGATTTAGTATAACTCACATGATATGTCTTTTAATTTATTTTGAGATCTGGTGGTGAGTTTATTTGATGAGGTTAGGTTAAATTGCTAGACATGGAGGACAGAAAAGAGGGGTTTTTGGTGGGTGCAGCTGGTGGGTAGTAATGGGGCGAGTGTGGTTGTACAGTTGTGCTTTGGCTGCCGGAAAAGAGGGGTTTCCAGTGGGTGCACCTAGTGGAGGAGCTGCGGCGGGCTTTGATGTAGGGTAGATCTTTTCTGCCATTAAAGAAAGTTATTGATGATTTGAAGGATGATGGATCGATGGATGAATTGTGTGTGTATTTAATTTAATATTGTTTTGATGACCAAGATACCCCTAGACTTAACTATTAAAACTAACAGAGTTAGTGTGAAGGACCAAAACCGTTATAAAATTAAAACCACAGGACATGATATGATAAAAGATTCCTTTTTGAACTGAAATGGTTAAAATGGCCAAACCACAGGGACCAAAACCAAAATTTACTCTAAAAAAAGTTAAGATATGTGATTATGAAAACCTTAGGTTTTTGTGTTAACCATTTAACACAATCCTTACCTTGATTATGTAATATGTTTTTTGATCTAAAGGCATAGAATTTGTTATTAAATTAATTATTACTATTGTCAATTTATAACTAACGGTAGAAGGGTAGTTTAAACATTTTGGTATTCTCATTATATGCTACTGCAACATGTCAATGCTCTTCATCACCTCTGTCCTCAAAAGTAATCGTTGCCTACAACCTTTTTTTCCCCATCATAGATATTGTTTTTGAAATTTAATTTCAAATTGAAATTTGACGATGGAATGAAAAAGACATATATGGTAGAATCGTAACCATAGAATACGACCCGAATCGCACTTATAAGGTCACGAATGGCAGTCTCAGAAGGGCCGTCCATTCGATAACTTTGTTCATCGATCGGGTGGATCTATATGCTCCGGGGTGGTGAGACGAGGTGATGTTCGCAAGGGCCAACTTGATCCTCTTCCCCACTGTGAAATAACGATTTCTAGGTTTCTTTTGAATCTAATTTTCTTCCACAATTAATGAGTGGTGCTCTGAAACTTACTTTCTTCTAGTAGCAATTCCTTACGTCTGTGTAAGATTTCTACACCATTAAACAAATTATATAGTGTTAGTCTATAAACAAAATGAATAGTAATTCTTGAAACCCCCCCCCCCCTTATATAGTGTTAGTCTATAAACAAAATGAATAGTAATTCTTGAAACCCCCCCCCCCCCCAAAAAAAAAACATGCGTCTATCACCTGTTGGACCTACAATTAGTAACTTTGTTCTTCTTTTTTATTTTTTTTACAACTAGTGTACGCCTCAGTTTCTTTACGAGTGGTGGCAACACGTCCTCCCTTAATCTGCTCTAGAAATGTTCTCTTTTCTTTTACTTTTTAAAGCCGATATCTCCCTCAGTCTCTTTATTCATGGTTGTGCCACCACTTATTTCATTTAATCTATAAAGTTCTATCATCTTTAAATCTCGGTTGCACCACCATCTCATTTCATCTTCTCTATAAAGTCTCTTACAAGTTTTTGTATCTCTGTATAGATAATGTGTGGTGCCCTCTGATTACGCCTCCTCGAATCCACAAAAGAAGGCGCTGACGGGGGCTGGTTGATATTTCCATTAAGGCATTCCTTGGATTAACTAAGAAGGACGTTTAGGGGTGCCGTAACCTGTCGGTTTGGACACTCACCGGCTTCCTAGCTGCGCAACCTCTGACGATGGCTATACTTCAGTACAATTTTTTTAGTTAAATAACACAAAGAGATGGGCATATGTCGATGGCCAGTGGTCCTTTATTTATTGTTTTACTTTTTCATTTTTATGTTTTAGTTTTATTTTCGGTGATGCTATTATTCCATTAAAACTGGTTCGTGTGACTTGGCTTATGTTTGTTGTCGTTTTAATGGTGATGGATTTAGGTTCATTCGAGAAACTAGTGCTTTTCTTTCTACTTTTAGTACGCTATAACTATAAATATATACTCATTCGAGCTGAGATGTGAATTCATATAAAAGTGTTTATGTATTTTGATATTGGACCTTGGTTCATCTGGGTTTTAGCATAGTAGTTCGTTATCACTGATCAAAATACTACCCTCTTGCGTCGTCTAGGGCTTTGATGATGAGGCTTAACTCATCTTAGTCATTGTCTAGTTTAGGAACTAGTTCAAAGATGATGATGGATCCAGATTCATCAAATGGCTGCCTAGCTTTATTTTATGCTTTCAACAACCTTCAGTTGATGTGTAAGTTGTTGAACTAGCCTCTTGTTGAAGGCAATTGACAGTTGACTTTTAGGATTGTAGTTTGTATATGTGTTGATGAAACTACATCATTCGGATGTCTTTAGAGTTTGTTGCTTTGTTCAAAACGTTACCTTAGATATTGTAAAAGGTCGCGATGCAATCGAATCTATTAACGATACCAAGTGATGATGATTATATTTTATTTGAGAGAAATACCATTCTATTATATACGAACTCTAGTTAGTCTATATTGCACTGTATTGGTATTGCCAAATTGTAAACGAAATTAACAATGCTCCTTCGCCTTACCCAAGCATCCCTGGCATGTGTCTTTGTCCTTTCTTGATTAGATCATAATCAATCTACCTATTTCTATTTGTCTAGGATTACGACCTATAGACATAACGATTCTATGGTCAAAACCAAAAAAGTTGTTATGTTGGCTTGACACAACTATGCTGGCTATGAGAGGACGTTTAGTTTTCGCATAGCAACCTTCATTAATGTCAGTAGCTTTTAGCATGGGCAATGATGATATGCAAAGACAAATCTGAGCCTATAACCTTCGTAATAAAAGTATAAAATTTGGCTTCATTCAACGTAACATCCACAATCGAGAACAACGCCACAATCATGTATGCAAGACCGTTCAAGGGATGGTCAATACAATCAGTTTCACAATGAAGAGAGTATTAGAACACTTAACAGGTCAAATAGGAAATTGAGACAATATTATGATACTAAGAACACAAGCAAAACAAGACACAAAAACTTAAGAACAAAACAACAAGTATGGTTTTCAAGGATGTTGTATATTGCTCTCAAATTCTTTTACAAGTGTTACAAAGCATATTAAAAAGATACAAGGATCTGAGATACTTTATACTACATCCTACAGCAAAAGACAGATTTGCTTTTGACTAGTGACTATGACATGTTATAGCTCACATCCCAATATATTACTGTTAGGACCTGGTATTTGAACGAAATACCGAGTGATTGCGTGTTAAACCAACTCAAATAGTGCGGAATCCTATTTGATTGGCGATCCAATCAGTGAGAACACACGATGAATCAATCAAGAATTGATTTCAACGTCAGAAATCGATTAGGAACCGATCTGATGTGTTCTATGAACTTGGAGAACGATTTGGGAGGCTTCTGGACGGCTAGGGTACGTCTGGAGTCGTAATGGGATGAATGCTTACGTTTTCCCACGAATTGGGTCTATTTATAGGTTAGTATTACTCAATCGTGCGACTGGGCCATAAGTATGGTTCAGTCGTGCGATTGAACCATGCGGTTGATTCATCCGCACGACTGAGTGTTCAGTCGTGCGATTGAGTCAATCTTATGTGTCAATCATACGACTGATCCAGTCTCCTGGTTCAGTCGTGCGATTGAGTCAATCGTATGAAGTTATTCATGCGTGTGGTCCATTCGCATGGGCCATCCGCATGAGAACTTCATTAAGTTAAGTTTGAATGTTCTATTTAATATAACTTAATGTGCACTCATTCAAACATCATAAACCCAATCAATTCAATCACAACTCATTAATGAAATATTAAACATTACAAGTAACAACCAATTCATATCATTTCATTAATCAATTACAATTACATCAAAATCAGACAGACAAGTTCATTACATTACAAATCATGATCTAGGGACATACATGTATCAACAAACTCCCCCTTGGACCTAGATCTATCTATTCTCTTGTCTTCTGCATCACCTCCTTAACTTCTTGTACTTCTCCTCTTTAGTGACTCCTGCGTGTATCTCAAAAGCAAAGCAGAGTCTTATGACATTTTGGAATTGGAGGGCTTGTACAATATCTTGCGTGTCATAGAACAGTGGCCACTTATATAATGTGTAAACATCATTAGCAGATAAGTTGGTTAGCCACATCGGGTCGAATACCCTGATAGTATCCATTTGGCCCTCTCTGTTTAGGACTATGACCGCTTCAGCTGTTCTCCAATCGTAGTACCACCATTTGAAGTGGGGAGTGAAGTCCTGTGGCATTTCCCTTAGAGGGATTCTCGACATTGTTCTCGGGGGACTCCACTTCAGCACTATCTTTGGCTTACCAGTTATGGGATCAACTTCAGAACGTCTGATATACCTCGTAGGTTGTTGAGGTTTGAAGTTGACCCACCTGGTGTGGTACTCTTTCCTCAGGGCAGCCTCAAACCAGCCTGACATCTTCCTCGGGTCAGCATACAGCAGCTTTAGTTTAGCCAGCTGGTTGAGCTCAAAACCAGGTAGAGTCTTCAGATCATGTGGAAACCTGAAGTACTCTATGCCCTGCTCCCTCTTAACCGCATAAGCGTTAAGATCTTCAAAATACGCCCAAGAGATAATCCTGCCCGACACCTTATGGTGTTTCTTGACTTTGTAGAGCTTGGTGTAGGCATCTCTCTTTGGTGCAGCCCGCTGGGCTCTTACTTCCTCAAAACAGGCAGCCCATTCAGCCTTACGAATATCTACATCTGCATTGGAGGCTTGGGCTGTTTCTTCAGTCTTTTCTGCTTCTTGCTCCATCTTGTTGAGTACCTCAAAAGTATCACTGACTAGGGATTCACCCAAATTGGGGACCACATTTCCCTCGGCGTCAGCGTACTGAGGATACTCTTCGGCAGTGATGTCTTCAATCTCAACTTCATCAATGTCGTTCAGTTCCTCATCACTGGTTGAGTCCACTGTTGGAGCGTCCTTCACTAGTTCATCGGGATTGAGTTTGAACATTTCTGCTATTTGCTCATCAGACAGGTCATGAATTATCTCCCCTTCTTCAGGGGTATAACTCACAGACCGTCTTACTATCCCTTGTAGGTCAAGAATCATGGTTAACTGAGTCTTGACCATTTGAAGGGGAGTAAAGTCAAACTCATCCCTTTGAAAGTTTGGATCTGTTTGATATAAACATTCAACACATAAATCATTAGTAATTAATCAAACAGACATATATTAACTTAATATATATAAACATTTAATACATTTGTTTTTCATTACATGATTCAAGTACAAAGTAAATAAATACATAAAACGTCTAATCAGTACTTTGGTCCTGAATCTGTGGAGTGTCGCTCGGAGGAGCAGAAGTAGTGGATGACTGGTCTTGTCGACGTTTGGATCTCCGCTCCTGACCTGAGGCAGAGGCCGATGCAGCCGCATCCCCTCCTTCTGCCTCGTCATCATCATCATGTCCTTCTGTCCTCTCTTCTTCTGTCTCCTCATCATCATCATCTTCCTCATCATCATCCTCATCTTCATCATCATCATCTCCGTCATCCCCGTCACCCTCCTTTAGCTTCAGGGGCTCATCCTTCGACCCCTTCAGCCTCAGCATGATCGTCTTATTGGTCGTCTCCAACTCCTCAATACGTTTGGCGGACTGAGCCTGAGTATCTTGGAGTTGGGACACCTCAACTCTCTGCTGGTCTATGACCCGAGCTTGCTCTGCCAATTGCTGAGATTGGGCAGCAGCCAAGTCGGTCAACTGGCGGATCTGCGCCGCCTTCTCCTCGTCAGCAGCAAGCAGACGCATAACCATCCGGTTAAGCGCTGAGAGCTGCTCCTCTACCCCAATGTGAGGTAGAGTGAATCCATGTACCTGTGAGGGCTGGGCTGACGGTCCAGCCTGATGTGTGGTGGTGGTGGCAGTGGCTGTGGTGAATATGGGTCGGTGAGCTGATGGTGGTGAAGTAGGGGTGAATGGTCTGGTGATGGATGGAATAGAGGTGGTAGGTAGAGTGGTGGATGTGGTAGTAGGAGTAGTGGCTGTGGTAGCTGTGGTGATGGGTGGAACGTCAGTAGTGGTGGAAGTGGTGGCTGTGGTGGTAGAAGTGGTAGTCACGAAGGTCAACCGACGCTTCTTCTTCTTCAACCCATGTGGTTGAGCCATCCTCTTCCTCCTAGTCCCGGAGGAAGTAGATGCTCCCCCTGCAACTCTGCTACCTGACCCCGGAATGTAGTTAGGGTCAGTATCTCTCTCCGAGGAGTCCCTTGGGTGCTCACCAACCACCTTAAGCCCGTGGTCTGTGGGAACTACTTTGCTTCCCACAGTCCTGGTGAGGGGCTCCTCGTCTGACTCCTCCTCCTCGATGTCACCAGCAACAAACTCCTGATGGAAGCCGGCCATCTCTGCGACCTCTCCGGCAGTGGCTGACCCCGGGGGAATAATCTCTGTATCTGTGCCTCTAGATGGTGCAGGCATGTCATCCCCGGCGTCGCCGCTATCATCATCATCAGAGTCTGTCTCTGGTATAGCTATGTGCTCCACGTCTGAGTCACTGTCCTCGTGGCGCCACTTCCTCTTCGCTGGCGCCACGTAATCAGCCCGGGCCAGATGCCCAAATAACCTCCTGACAGGGGGCTTCACCTGCTTCCCCCTGTAAACCTTCATCCGTCCAAGAGTCGTGTCGTCCATGACCTCGAGGATAACAGCATCCTCCTTCTCCTTCGGTAGGGAAGGAAGCTTCTGATCAATGATCATCTGTAGGAATCTAGGGTACATACAGAAGCCTTCCTTCCCCTTCCCCTCGAGGTTCTCCACCAAGTAACTGAAAATCATCCTGGAGAAGCTGAACGGATGGTTCAGCACCAACGCTGCATAAGCGTTCTGGATCTGGTCCGAGAGCTCATCAAATCCACCCTTCCGTGATGCTATACACTTCAGCAGCACGTGCGCCAAGTACTTAAACTGGGGACAGAGGTTACTCTTGTTGAGTACCCCGGCATTGATGTCCCCAGAGTACTTGGCTCTCATGAAGCATCCACGGACGTGAGGGGGTGTAGACGTGTGGGACACTCAGCATCATCTCCAAACTGGAGAACTATCCTCAGATCCTCCTCAGAAATAGTGATAGCCTCACCAAAAATCGAGCTCCTGATGCAGTGAGGCTCGGTGGATCTGTCTACAGATGCGCCTTCCCAGAAGGCCTGCTGCACTGATCTGTACGGTGTGCAGGGAGTAGATATAGCATACGCGATCCTGGATCTCTGAAGGAAAGTAATAATGCCAGCAAAGTCGGCTGCATTCCTGGAAGTCAAGTCCAGGTGAGCACAAATGTTGTGCTTAGTGCTCATATTCCATCTACTCGCCATCTGTAACACATAATAACATAAACGTTAGTTTCATTGGCTAAGAGTATAAAGCAACACTTAAACTTTGAATTAAAAGTATCTGTCATGCGACTGAGGTTGTACGACTGAAGACAGTCGTGCGACTGAATCATGCGATTGAGGTTCAGACGTGCGATTGACCTCATGCGCACGACTGAGTGTGCGACTGGACTCATGCGCATGTACTCTTGTGCGGTTACACCAGTCGTGCGACTGAGTCTCATTCGCATGGTTCAGTCGTGCGATTAAGTGATTCGCACCCTTCAGTCGTGCGACTGAAGTTCATCCGGACGACCAGTCGTCTGTCTAATTTGTTCAGTCGTCCCAAGATCAAATCTACGCAGAATAAGTTTTATCATTCAATTAACCGGTTCTTTAGTGTCGCCTACTCTTCCCTAACAACCTATTTTAACCAATTTTAACATATTACTTAGTTTTAATAGGTTATTAGGGTTTGACTTCGCGGTTTGCACTTCACAGTCTTATTATCCGTTTAGGGTTTCATTCTTTCTGATTTCGATGGATATTAACTTCAAAGTACCTGTACGATGATGAACGAACGTTAGTGACACAGAATCAGCAAGAAAAATCAAGCAGAGAAAATTTGGGCAGAGTAACGGTACACAATGCGAATTAGGGGCGATTTGAGAATGTGGAGTCTCTGCGACCGACTCCACCTCTATTTATATCCACTCTAGTTCCAATCGTGCGACTGAGTTCATTCGCACCTTTCAGTCGTGCGAGTGGGACTCAGTCGTGCGATTGGGTCAGTCGCCCTTCTCCAGTCGTCCGACTGAAGTTCAGTCGTGCGACTGACTCACTCGTTCGCACTTAAGCCTCCGATTGGACTAATCGTATGATCCATTCGTGCGAATGGACTTCATTCGTATGGTTAGTCCATACGTATGGTCCATTCGTGCGAATGGGTCATACTTAGTTAATTTTTCTGCTATTTTACCAATTTACCTTTAGACTCTTTTATATTAATTAAATTAAACGTTATGACCTTCTGATCATCTCAGACATGATCCTTTTATCCTAGAAAACACTTGATCACCTCAGACGTGATCCTTTTAACCACTTTGGTCACCTCAGACGTGACCCCTTTTAAAATACTTTGTCACCTCAGACGTGACTGATATAACTTTTCAAAGAACATATGGTCATCTCAGACATGACCCTTTTAGTGAGTTTATTCCTTCTGATTTTCCTGATGTAGTCCGACACTGACTCAAGTTAAAACTTAAAACAAACGAACTAATTTAAGAAGTTAAACTAATTACATAATCAGACATATTTTTGGCTTTTTGTGAGAGATAAATCCAGAGATTGATATCTACGGGATTTGGATCGGGAGTAGATAGCTTCAACTTAGGTTGATCACATCTGGACCAATTCAATTTTGGAATCATACAGGCAATTCAAATCATTTGGGACTCGTTATAAAACCTTTTGATGCTCAAGTTCTCGATGTTCATCCAGAGTCTTTTGCAACATAAGGAAATCATACTGAAACTCTTAGATTTTCACATTGATTTGAACCTTTGAGAATGTAGCCACAATGATTGTCAGTATGTTTGTCCACTTAAATCCATACACAGACTTTTGACACAGACTGGTGACTTATTTAGGTGTAATTATTTCAACTAACACTTGTGGATCCCACACTTATATGGTAATCAACATCCCTCAGGAGCTTTTGAGCGGTCTACGGGTATTATTACAAGAAGAGACTATTCTTAGAGCTTTCAAAGAGAAGCCTGTCCTCAGGTCAGTGCCATCGCACAGCAGAGAGGCGGCAAACAACAATGAATTCTAGAATATCTAGGTTATGCTTATCCTCAGGTCAGTGCCATCGCACAGCAGAGAGGCACATAACCTATCTCCTTGTTAGAGCAGCTTATTTTATTTTGCACAAAATGCACCAACAACATAAGTCATTAGCTTTATTGCATTTGTCTTTCATTTTTTCTTTGCTTTGCTCTAGTTATGGTCATCCGCACACATTTGTGGCGTTTACTTGCTCATTACCCCTTATTGGAATATTGTTGATTGTGTTAACCAGTGATAAGATGGACGCCCACAGTCAGTTGAACACTTTAGTTTTATCTTGAAATCACCAATCCGGTCTAGTTGTCTATTGTGTTGAATCTACCAACATATCATATATGGTCTAGCAGCCTCTAAGTCTACTTTCTTTGTGTCACCTTAGGAGTTGCCAGTTTTCTATCATCTTTCCTTTTGGTGTTGCTTAGACTACACAGATTTATTACTTTGAACTTTTGCATATTACTAACACTTAAATTTTAAAGTCCCTCTTGATTTGTTCCTGTGTACTATCATTTTCCAAAGGTATTGAATCGGTATCACAGATACAATCTACCTTATTTCAGCTCGCTACTCCTTCTCCCTCATTTTTTTTTTTTTTTTTTTTTTTTTTTTTTTAATGTTAACTTGCTAACTTGCTGACATTTCTCCCCCTAAAATACTAAAATCATTTCTGGTTTAATTATTTTAGGATTTTAATAAACAGCAAGAGAACATGAGTTTAAATAAAATTAAAATCAAATAGACAAATCAAAAAATAATAAAATAAAATTTAAGTACACGACATCGGACTACACATTTTCATCATCAGGAATTACCTCACTTTTCTTTTTAACGCCGTTGACCTCTAATAAATATTGAAAACGTGGTTTATCAAAAGCTTTAGTATAGAGGTCAGCGCGTTGAAAATCAGTATTAATTTTAACCACATCAATTAAGTTCTTTTCAAAACAATCCCTTATGAAATGGTATTTAATACCGATGTGTTTGGTCTTAGGATGTTGGACCGGATTTTTAGTTACTGCAATTGCAGCAGAGTTATCAACAAAAATAGGAGTAGATGAGAATTTTAAACCGTAATCCCGCATTTGCTGTTGAATCCAGATGATTTGAGAACAGCAACTTGCAGCAGCAACATATTCGGCTTCACAGGTTGACAAGGCAACCGATGTCTGCTTCTTACACTGCCAGGTAACTAATCTTCTCCCAAAGAATTGACACCCTGCTGATGTAGACTTGTAGTTCATCTTGCAGCCCCCGTAATCCGAGTCACTATACGCGGTAAGCTCAAAGTCATCATCATGAGGGTACCACAATCCAAGTGTGGGTGTACCCTTCAGATAACGAAAAATCCTCTTGACCCCGATCAGATGGTTGACCTTTGGTTTAGCCTGATATCTTGAACATAGACATGTAGCATACATAATATCAGGTCTTGAGGCAGTGAGATACATGAGGGATCCGATCATTCCTCGGTACATAGTGGCATCTACTAGATCTCCATTATCATCCGGTGCTATATCATGATTAGTAGCAAGTGGAGTCCCAGCAGCAGAAGCATTCTCCATGTCAAAGCGACTGAGAATGTCTCCTACATACTTGGTCTGATGTAGAAAGATCCCATTAGGTGTTTGATCCACCTGTAACCCGAGAAAGAACTTCATCTCCCCCATGGCACTCATCTCAAATTCTTTCTTCATTACTGCTTCAAACTCTTTACATAACTCTTCGTTCTTTGACCCGAAGATTATGTCATCAACGTATATCTGTACAAGCAGTAGGTCGCCATCCTTTTCCTTAATAAACAGTGTACAGTCAATTACTCCCCTGCGAAAGCCGTGTTTCACAAGATGAGTTGAGAGTTTCTCATACCAAGCTCGAGGAGCTTGATGAAGCCATACAAAGCTTTGTCGAGCTTGTAAACTCTATCCCGATGGTACGGATCTTCAAAACCCTCGGGTTGACTTACGTAGACTGTTTCTCTGATTTCTCCATGAAGGAATGCACTCTTTACATCTAATTGGTAGACTTTGATCTTCATGTACGATGCATAGGCAAGGAAGATACGAATCGCTTCCATCCTTGCCACGGGTGCAAACACCTCATTGTAGTCAATTCCCTCGACTTGGCGAAAACCTTGAACCACCAGTCGAGCTTTGTTCCTGATAATGACCCCTTGGTCATCCTTCTTGCATTTTAGTACCCATTTAGTGCCAATGACTTTAGCACCTTTAGGTTTATCAACCAGTGTCCATACACCTAACTTCTTAAACTGCAGAAGTTCTTCTTGCATGGCACTCACCCACGCCTCATCATTGAGTGCTTCACTGACATATTTTGGCTCAACTGCGAGACAAAACATCGATAGGCACCATCATGAATGTAACCTTTCTCCATAACCGAGGCGTAATCAGCTGAGTACAGCTGATTTCGGGTTTGTACTCCTGATCTGACATCTCCAATGACATTGTCAAGGGGATGATAAACATTTAGTCGTGATCCTGGAGTAGTAGGAACAGCTACCTCAGAGCCAAGATTATGAACATTTGGTTCTGCATCTGAGGTAGTTGGAGTTTGAGGTTCTGAAGTCGAAGGTGCATCACTCGTAGATGCTTGTGGACTTGCTGGAACTGGAACCTGTTCCTCCTGACTGTTCTGATCATTTCTTCAGCTTCATCTTCAGAGGAGGAGTCACTGTTGTCGACTGCTCCCCCTGACTGAGTAGATGATTCTCCCTGTGTGCTAGATGGTGTATTCAGAATATCATACATCATCCTAGTTGCTAGCTCATCGTCCGAGGGAGAGAGAGGTATGTTGAAGGATTTGAAGAATCCATCATAATCGAAGAAGTAGGCAGGTCCTTTTCCTGTAGGTGGTGTGGTATATCTCTGAACGTCGACATTACACCACACTTCTACAAGACCCGTTGAGTTATTGTAAACTCTCTTATTCGGTATGTTGTATCCTAGAAAGATTCCTTCATCTGCCTTCTCGCTGAATTTTCCTTCTTGTGTCTTCTTCAGAAGTGTACATGGCGCACCAAAAGGTTCAAGATACTCCAAATTCGGTTTGCGTCTTTGTAGTAGCTCATAACATGTCTTTCCGTGGCGCTTGACTATTAGGACTCGATTCAGTGTATAACATGCATTTGCTACTGCCTCATTCCAGAATTGGATAGGCAGTTTCGAGTCCGCCAGCATAGTCCGTGCAGTCTCTATCAAGCTTCTATTTTTCCTCTCAGCAACTCCATTCATCTGAGGCGTGTATGCTGAAGTGAATTGATGAACAATCCCCTTTTCCTTGCAGTATGCCTCCATCCATTGATTCTTGAATTCGGTCCCGTTGTCTGAGCGTACTTGTCTAACCTTTAGCTTGTAGAGAGATTCCAGAGTGGTGACTAATTCCTTGAATGACTCAAATGTTTCTGATTTGGATTTCAGAAACATTACCCAAGTGAACCTTGAGTAGTCATCAGTGACCACAAAAGCAGTACAGATCGCCTGCAATGCTCCTTGTACTGACTGGACCAAACAGATCCATGTGAAGAAGTTCAAGAGGAAGTTCTATTGAATGAACTTTCTTTTCCTTATGAGACTTCTTTGTCTGTTTGCCTTTCTTGCAAGCTACACAAAAGTCAGGAAGTTGGAAGTTCTTGACATTTACTCCTCTCACTAAGTCCTTCTGAATCAAGTGATTCATCTTCCTTTGACTAATGTGTCCCATTCTCCTATGCCAGGAGATTGAGTCCTTCTCAGTAGCTTTAGATAGAAAGCACTGCACTTCATGATCCGTTGGAGCAGCTGTTGACAGATCCAAGACATATAGGTCCTTATATCTTGAAGCAGTCATTAGAACTTGATCCTCTGGAATCATATAGTCTTTCTTCAGCACGTAACACTTGTTGTTGTCGAAGATGACTTTAAATCCTTTATCGCAGATTTGAGAAACAGAAAGCAAGTTATTTTGAAGTTGTTGAACGTAGTTCACCTTATCAAACTTAACTTTCTGATTTCCCACTTCTCCCTGTGCTGTGATGTATCCTCCCTTGTTTCCTGCAAAGGAAACATGCCCTCCTTTTATTTGTTTGACATTTGATAAAAGGGCTCTATTTCCTGTCATGTGCCTGGATGCTCCGCTGTCTATAATCCACGTGTTAGTCTCAGCGCTATACCGAACACCCTGCACATATCAAGTAAATGTATCAGTTTAGGTTAGGAACCCAAGCCTTTACTGTCTTGGGTTTCCCAGAGGCATCACACATCATAAACTCTACCCATTGACCTTTAGAAGGTGAGGGTAACTCAGATTCCTTTTTGTCATCAGTATCAGTCACACAGGTAGTCTTCTCTTTCCATAAACCAGATTTGTGCAATGCCTGTTTATGATAAACAGTCGCCTGGCTTACAGGTTGGACTTTAGGTTCACTAGATCTTCTAGGTGGAGTTAGAGAACTCCTCTTAGAAGACCTAGGTCTAGAGTCCTGAAGATCAATCTTCTTCCTAGGTGTCTGATAGAAAGGACAATAGGAAGCAATATGTCCACATTCTCCACAGTTGTAGCACAATCTGCTATCAACCTTATAATTTGACTTTCTTTGTGGAGATATGCGTGACACTTTAGTAATATCAATCACTTTCGGTTTTGACTCTTGCATGTTTGATGTTTTCTCTGGTTTAACAAATTTAACTGTTTTAACCTGTTTAACTTGTTCAACTTTTTGGTTAACTGGTTTTTGACTTGTAGCATGTGAAAAATTAACATCTGAAGTCTTTTTGGGTTCTGATTTGACTCTGTTTGACCCTGACTTTAAGTTAACCTTTTCAAATTCATTTTCCAGATTAACACAAGGCAATTTCCCCTTTGCCTTTGAAGTGGCCTCCTTTTGTTTCTGTCCAGATGCAGTAGATGAACATGATGTGTCTGGATCAGTAACAAGAGGAGTGGTCACCACATGATCCTTGATTGGGTTGTTGTTTACTGGTTTAGACTTGGTGTTCATCAAGGTCTCAGGTGGTGGTGGAACCACTTTGTAGCCTAATCCCTCCCCATTATTTCTTTCTCTCACTAAGTGTTGAACTATGTGTGAAGAACTAGTCCAACTATGCAGTTTCTGTTTTAATGAATTAACTTCTACTTCTAGAACTGCCTTTTGTTTCTTAGTGTCCTCTAGGGAGTTTAGATAGTACCTAATGTCATTTGATTGATTAAAGGCAACTACTTCGGTTTCCCTAAGTTGCTTAGTCAATAGGTCTATCTTTTCTTTATAACTATGCTCATTTTGTTTTAGTACTCTATTGGCCTCAGTGCATAGTTGTAAGTCCTTTACTAAGTTATCATTGTGATCTAATAACCTAGCAAATTTTTCATCAATGCTATTCCTAAACAAATCACAGTTAGAACAAGCATGATTATTAAACAATTGGTCAGTTGTACTTACCTGTGTTGTTTCAGAAGAGTTAGCCATCAACGCAGCATCAGACGTCTCTGGTTCTGGTGATTCTGACTTTTCTGAATCTGACTTGGAAGTTTCCTCCTTTGGTGTGTAACTGACTTCAGCTGCAGTTGTTTCTTCACTGTGTGACATTGCTATATCAACTGCTAAATCACCTTCACTCGCAGAATCATCATCAATATCTTCAACACTGGCAATGTTAGATTCTGGGGAGACAAATCTAAAACTCCAGTCCTGTCCTTCATCATCATGAGCAGTCAAGGCTTTTGGGTCCTTGTTTGATGAAGTAGAACTGGAGGGTTGCTTGTCTTGGTGAGTAAAGGATGAGAACGGGTTCCCATTACCCGTCTTCTTTGGTTTGACACATTCCCTCTTGAAGTGCCCTTTCTCTCCACAGTTGAAGCAAGTCACCTTGCTCTTGTCAAAACCAAATGTGGTATCCTTAGTAGCTATCAAGTTCTGTCCAGTCTTCTTAACAAACTTCTTCGCCCTTCGGACAGCGCTAGCTAAGGCCCACATTATATCCATCCTTTCCAGCTCCATTTCATCTACCTGCTCGTAGTCTTCATCAGCCAAATGACAGTTTCCAATCTTCCCAGCCACAAGTCCATCATATGAATGAACCACAGCAGCGAGAAGATCCATATGCTCTCGTGCTACTTCTACAGTCACATTTCCGAGGTTCTCGGTCTTCAATTTGGTAGCACTTGCTTCTGATCCAATATAATGGGTACATGACGACCCTGACGTGTCTGATCCAGAAGTAGAAGCATGTGAAGGACCTGACGAGCTGGACACAAATGCTGTCTGGAGAGGTGCTCCAGATGTCTTAGCTTGAGGCGTGGCATTGTATAAAGCTGGGTTTTGTGTATATGAAGACTTCTGTGCTCTATACTTCATCCTTAGTGCTTCTTCACGCAGTCTAAGAATAAAGTCATTTATATCCAGCTTTATAAGTATACCATTCTGTCTAAGATTAGACACGAATGAGGCCCACTTGTCAGGCAATCCATCAGCGAAGTTGCTTACTTTCTCTTCCATAGTAGTTTCCACTCCATGTGTATGCAACTCGCTCATCAAGTGGTAGAATCTGTCTATGACTTCATCTAAACCCTCGTTACCAATTGATGAGAAGTTATCGAATTCTTTCTTTAACTCCTTTGCTTTGATTGCCTTTAACGATGCATTCCCATCATACCTTTTCTCTAGCTCATCCCACAATTTCTTGGACTGCTTGTTCTCTGAGTACTGGTGGAATATATCTTTGGGGATCGACTGAGTTATCATCGCATAAACTCTTTTCTCTGCATTATACTTTACTTTCTGAGCGTCAGTCATCCCACTTAATGTTAATTTCACTCCATCTGCACCCACCGGTGTACTATATCCCACTTCGATAGCTTCCCACAGATTAGGATCTACCCCATTGAGGTAGATCTCAAAACGTTGCTTCCAGTGAGGAAACTCATCTAAAGTCAAGAGCTTTGGTGGTTTATTGTGAATACCCACCTCACTCTCAAGTAGCAGCAGGTTCTGAATTCTTGAGTCCTTCCCCGCAGTAAAGGCTGACATCTGATCTTCCATGGTTACTAAACTTAGAGTCTAATCAAATCAACTTTAACTGATGCGACTGAAGAATGCGAATGGTCCTCTCGTGCGAATGAACTCTGCGATTGGTTCAACCGTGCGACTGAACAGGGCGAATGGTTCAGTCGTGCGAATGAATCTGGTGCGTATGAGCTATGCGAACGAACGGTTCAGTCGGCCGAATGAAGGTGCGACTAGGTTCAGTCGTGCGAATGAACACTGCGAATGAGTCTAGTCGTGCGAATGAGTCACTCGTGCGACTGAAGCTGCTGTTTTGCGAAAATTTCTAGGTTTGACGGGTTTCAGCCGTAAAAATTCGAAATTTTGCAAGTCCAAATCGTCTAAGTTCGTAGAAACTAAACTTCAATGAGCAGGGAACGTCCAAGATCACTTTTGATGCAAAAGATTGCGTTTTTCGTGCAAAAACACAAACTTTTATGCAATCTTGATTGAATCAACACGAAATCAAGAGCCTAGGCTCTGATACCACTTGTTAGGACCTGGTATTTGAACGAAATACCGAGTGATTGCGTGTTAAACCAACTCAAATAGTGCGGAATCCTATTTGATTGGCGATCCAATCAGTGAGAACACACGATGAATCAATCAAGAATTGATTTCAACGTCAGAAATCGATTAGGAACCGATCTGATGTGTTCTATGAACTTGGAGAACGATTTGGGAGGCTTCTGGACGGCTAGGGTACGTCTGGAGTCGTAATGGGATGAATGCTTACGTTTTCCCACGAATTGGGTCTATTTATAGCTTAGTATTACTCAATCGTGCGACTGGGCCATAAGTATGGTTCAGTCGTGCGATTGAACCATGCGGTTGATTCATCCGCACGACTGAGTGTTCAGTCGTGCGATTGAGTCAATCTTATGTGTCAATCATACGACTGATTCAGTCTCCTGGTTCAGTCGTGCGATTGAGTCAATCGTATGAAGTTATTCATGCGTGTGGTCCATTCGCATGGGCCATCCGCATGAGAACTTTATTAAGTTAAGTTTGAATGTTCTATTTAATATAACTTAATGTGCACTCATTCAAACATACATAAACCCAATCAATTCAATCACAACTCATTAATGAAATATTAAACATTACATGTAACAACCAATTCATATCATTTCATTAATCAATTACAATTACATCAAAATCAGACAGACAAGTTCATTACATTACAAATCATGATCTAGGGACATACATGTATCAACAATTACAAAAAGGATAAAGTGCATAAAGTAGAAAGTTACTGACTCAAGACCTCAGTGTACAGTTACAATAGCATGGACCTTTTCACAAACTTGTATAAGCTGCAGCGAAAAGTGGTTCAGCTTTATGCAAAAGTACATCAGAGAAAGCATGTTCTTCTTAGTATTGATGTTCGGGTGTTTTTAGGGGGGTTTAACATGTTTATGTTTTATTTATATTTTCATGTTAGAACTTCGTTACTGCATTAGTTTTGTGTTTGCAGGTCCGCAAATGTTTATGGAGCTAAAAGATCATGTTTATGAAGGATAACGAAGCAAGGAACGAGACCTGAGGAGCGGAAACGACAAAAGAAACAAGAAAATGGAATTCGCCCCCACCGTAGGGTGGGCACCTCCACCGTAACCTACGGTGGGGGTGACACAAAAAAAATAGAGACCACCCACAGTAACCTACGGTGGGTTGGTGGTCCTACGGTGGACTCAAGAAGAAAAGTATACACGACCTCACCGTAACCTACATTGGGGCACTGGTCCTACGGTGGCGGCGAGACTTGAGTTTAACAAAAAGACGGAGATTAGGGTTTTGAGCGATAACTTTTGATCTAGGAAGCCGTTTTCATCCCCGTTCGTTCGTGCGTGATCCTGAGGCTTCGAGGAGGCGAATTCTACCGTTGGAACTTGATTTCTTTCATTCGGTTTGTTTAGATTTGACTGGATATGATGTTTTTGATTAGTTTTTACATGTTTTTTGTTTCTATGTCCGGCTAGACCCCCCGTGATCTTCTTCGGGTGACTAGGGTTTTGATGATGACTTGGTTGTAGTTACTTTCTGTTAATTTTGACATTGAAACACAAAGAATTAAGCCGAGTGGTGTTATTAATCGTGGCTAGACTCTAAACTATACGTTTTACTTTCAATTCAATCGTTCTGCTTTTGGTTGTTTTAGATTTCTTTACATTCGGGAACGTCAATTGTGGATAGGATTGGGTAAAACAAGTATAGGGTATGATTCGGATAGACGCGTAGTCGTAGTTTCATTCAACTCATTGTCTAAAAGCGAGTTAATTTGGTTATGTCTATGTGACCCGTTAAGTACGCAACAAGTTTAGTCAGAACCTGAACCCGGAGAGGATTACCTTTCCCATTATTGTTTACAACTCAGTTTTCTTAGCAAGTTATTACTTTCTTCAAATTAGTTAAATTTCAATCGTTTTCACTAGAAGCAATTAATCAGTATCTGAACACACTTTCCACATTTTCCCTGTGGATCGACCCGACTTACCCTAGCTATCTTAGTGAGTTTGGACCAAAATAAATAGCTTTTGATTAGGCCTGACAACCCGCATCAAGTATTCAGAAGAAATCTGTCTTCATTTCATTGGCTTCGGAAGACTTTGTCTTTGAAGCTTCGAAAGACTTCAATTGGTATCATAGCAACACCCTATAACACCTTGCAACCATCTTGGGTGAATGTACAGAAAACTTGTGTTGTGGGAGAATGTACAGAAACACAGACATGAGAAACCTAGCCTAGCCATCACAACCTCCCTCTTTTCATTTTATCCCACAAAGCAACACCCTGCAACCATCTTCCTTTAGCCACCTCCTATTACAATTCAAGTGGACCCAAGGATGCTTATCAACCTTAACAGATTCTTGACTAAATTTCTGATAAGCTCGTCCCTTGAACAACTCTCCCCTAATGTAGCCATTGCCTACTTTGTAGCTGAAGAGCTTCAAAGGTTGAGTGCACCACCTACCGTTAAGAAGAAAGTTGGTCAACCTAAGGTCCATATTGCACCTGAGATTGACTTCGAAGGGGAAATAAGGACTGATGGCCCAACAACTGACTTAGAAGGGACAAGTAGTGCAGTTCCAATTTCTTCCGAAGCAGAAATCCAAGCTGTGGAAGGAATAATCTGTCCTCCTTATCCGATGACCTTTTCATCACAGTGGCCATTCTTGATCTAGCCTCTGAGGTAAACAGTGAGGACGTCCTTAAATCCCCTCTATCTCAAACACCACAAGCACCACAAGTTCAACCCCACTCTCCCCAACCTGAATCATCTAAGCCAGAAGTCTCAAAATGCTTAATCTTCCTCAGATCATAAAGGAAAAAGCAAGATGACTATTGAGGAGCTTCTGGAGGTAGAAAGGTTGGAGAAGCTAAAGAAGAAAGGACGAACTGATACTGGAAAGCTGTTGGATGCAAGCAGCAAAGCCGCAGCAGCTCAAGAAAGCATCAACAATAGAAGGAGAGTGGAGGTCATAGACAAGCTTATCAGTCTAGAAGTAGATAATGAAGAAATACTTCTACTCCCACTTGATGAGCTTGTGAGGATAGAGAAGTCAACCTTGCTACAAAAGGAGAAGGATGAGGCAGCAAGGTTGGCCGATGAGGAGGAAAGGAGGAAGAATAAGGAGAAGGCACTTTAGAGGGAGAGGATGGAGAGGATAGGCTTTTTCGGCACAAGGGGCTATTCTCAGAAGGAGTTAACTCCTCATAGAAATGATACGATCATGTTTATTTTCCACAAAGAACAAGATCAAATCAACAAGGAGAGGAAGAAGGCTGAGAAAACAAAGAAGAAGAAGGAGGAGGCCCAACTTGCAGCCGCGAAGAAAATAGGAGATAAGGCTTGGATGAAAGCCTATCTTAAAGCCATCACTTCACCAGCAAGCAAGTGGGTTCCATGTCAGAGAAGACCCTACAGTGACATTAAGGTTGACATTCGCTTAGGAAGAAGGCAGGAGGTGACTCAAGGCCAAAGTGTTCAGTGGATGGTACCCAAACCATAACCAACAAAACCTGAGCCCACACCTTTTCCCTTTCCCATAAAAACCAAACCAACTACTGAACCTTACACCCCTAAACCCACACCATCAGCCTTACCTGCACCCTCACCCATTGCCTCTCAACAACCACCACCACTACATATCCTTAAACCCAAAACACAACCCCAAACCCGACCATTACCCAAACCATCCTTTGAACCATCTAAGCCCCTATCCTTAAAAGAGTTCAAGGAGATAAAAAGGAAGCTCATTAACTACATAACCTTGAGCGACATCTCTTGAGAGGAAGAGTCCATTAAGCTGAAATACATTAATATATCTTCCTATTCCCTCAAAAGAGATATATTCCTTGATCTAGCTAGGGGAACACTGGACCAAGCTCTTTAACTTTTTGCAACCAACACAGACATAATCAAAGAAGAAGAAAAGAAGTTAAGAAGGAGATTGATGACTCTACTAGACACTAGGAAATGGGACAAGCTACCAACTAAGCCCCTCAATCCTAGAAGACAAATTTTCTAGTGGAGGTTCGATGAACCTTCACACAGCTTTGTTGTGGAAAGGGAGAATGGTGAAGTCAATAGACTTGATACACCATTTTCGCTACACTCTAGCAGATTTGATATTTCTGAGTTAGCAAAGAAACCATTCTCCAATCCATCCAACTCTCAGATTCCTGCTCATATCAGAAATCATCTAAGCAGCCTTCATCTTGGTGATTCATAAAGAAAGCAAAAACTGAAGAAGAGTTAAAGATGAGAGCAAAGAAAGAAGAAAAAGAAAGTGCAACCACTCAAGGAAGAACATTGCTACAGATGGTTGAGGGTCTGTTTTCAGAGCCTATAGTTAGATAGGAATATGACTACAATTCCCATCAACTAACTCTCTTTAGATGATCATAACAAAGTGTACATTTCATTTAAAGCAACAGACTAGATCTTCTATCTACAAATGACTTGTACAAACTCCTCACATCACATTATGGAAGAACAAAAAGACAGACAAATATTTGCTTTTCGTGGTGTTAAAGACTTTCCGGAGCAGAATGGAGTGAAGTTTTTGTAGCATCAGCCTAGGGGGAGTTTATTGGATCATATGAGGCTGGTGCAACCAAAACAACATTTAGAATATTTTGGAGTACAATTGAAGAGATCTTCCAAAGACAAGCTGCTCTTCCAAAGACAAGTTAAAGGTCTTCTGAAGCTCAAGTATGAAGAACTTCCAAAGGTAGAACTCAGTCTTCCGAGACTTAGTAGTTCTCTTTCCAAAGTATAAAAACTTAGAAGATCCAAGGCAAAGTCTCCCGAATAATAAAGTCATAAAGACTTGCAGAAGTCTTGGAAAAAGTTGATTCTTCCAAAGTCCAAATTACTTCGGAAGAACTTATTCTTCCGAAGCCATTTAAGCTTTGGAAGAACCATCTATGAACCAGTGGACATAAGTATGGTCCGACTGACACTCGCTGCCATCTCTGATATACTGCATGGCGCTTTCCCAAGCCCATGTAGTTGGTCATACTTTATTCCATTGTTCATCATTTATCAATTAGTATAGTTACCAACTTTAGTTGGTGACAAAGGTAAGTCATGGACATGTCATGTGACATCCGTCACCAGAAGGTTCGTCAATTAACATGGATTCCGTTAACTTTTCTTCGCTCGTTCATTCCTCATCTTTATAAACTATTCGTGAGGATATTATACTTGCTTTATCATCTTTATGCTTGTATTCTTATCGTAAACGTATGCTAACTTTAAAAACTTTTACAACTTTCATTATCGTGACCGCTAAATATACTATTTTTTATATATAATATTATTGTCACTAATAAAACTATTTTTAAGTTACAAATATCATTAAATATATTTTTATCATTAATATAACAAATCTATTAAAGTCGTTTTCAACCAAAACAAATTTGGAAAACTCGAGGGCTAAGTGCAGGGACTAAATGTGACATTTTGCCAAACTAGGGCTGGGTGAAAAATACCCTATTTCTAGCCCTAGCCTCCATTTATATCTCTTCTTCTTCATTCTCTTCTTCTTCACCTTTCTTCCTCCTCCTTGCACCAAAACCGCCCATTTTCGTCACGTTTTCACCGGCAAGACCTCGGCTACAGCTGAGTCTACTCCTTTCTAGCAGGTAGACGACCTTGGTTGTCCTTTTTCTTGCTTGTTTATGGCTGTCCATTTAGGGTTTCGGGTGTTCGGGGCCAACCCAAACACATGAGGTCGTGTGGGTGCGTGTGATGTCTTTCTGCGTGTTCTTCTTGATTGGGTGTGTTTGAAATGTGTTTCTGGAAGTCCTCGTGGTGTGAACCTCGTGCTCGGAGCAACCGAAGGCTGCTCTGCACTTTCAGCAGTCGCGAACCTGCTGTTCAGGCGACTGGGTCTGTCATGCGATTGAGCCGTGCGACTGGGTGAGTCGTGCGACTGAGTCATGCGTTTGAGTCAATCGTGCGACTGAGTTGTGCGACTGGGGGTTGTTAGGATCTGGTATTTGAACGAAATACCAACTGATTAACGTGTAAACCAAACCAAATAGTGCGGAATCCTATTTGATTAGCGATCCAATCAGTGAGAACGCACGTAGAATCAATAAGGTATTGAATCTAACGTTAAGAATCGATTAGGAATCGATCTACAGCGTTCTATGAACTTGGAGTATGAACTTGGAGGCTTCTGGATGGCTAGGGTACGTCTGAGTCGAATTGGAATGAATGCTTACGTTTTTCCACGAATTGGGTGGTATTTATAGGTTAGGGTTGCTCATTTGGGCGACTGAACCATTAGCATGGTTCAGTCGTGCGATTGAGCCATGCGGTTGTTCCATCCGCACGACTTAGTGTTCAGTCGTGCGACTAAGCCAATCTCATGTTACAATCATACGACTGATCCAGTCTCCTGGTTCAGTCGTGCGACTGAGTCATTCGCCTGAAGTTGTTCATGCGTATGGTCCATTCGCATGGGCCATTCGCATGAGAACTTCATTTTGCTAAGTTTGAATGTATTCATTAATATAACATTATGTGTATCAATTCAAACAATCACAAACCTATATACCAATTCAATATCAACTCATTAATGAAATATTAAACATTATGAATCACAAACAACCATTCTCATTTCATTAATATCCCAACCATTACATAAGCGTAAGACAAACAAGACATATTACATTCATATCAGGATCTAGGTACATATGTATCAACAAACTCCCCCTTGGACCTAGATCTATCTAATGTCTTACCTTCTGCATCACCTCTTCATACTTCTTGTACTTTTCCTCTCTTGTGACTCCTGCGTGAATCTCAAACGCAAAGCAGAGTCTTATGACATTTTGGAATTTGAGGGCTTGTACGATATCTTGCGTGTCATAGAATAGTGGCCACCTGTATAAAGTGTAGACATCATTAGCAGACAAGTTAGTGAGCCACATCGGGTCAAACACCCTGATGGTATCCATTTGTCCCTCTTTATTTATAACTATGACCGCCTCCCCGGTTCTCCAGTCATAGTACCACCACTTAAAGTGTGGAGTGAAGTCCTGTGGCATCTCCCTGAGAGGGATTCTTGACATTGTTCTTGGGGGACTCCACTTCAGCACAATCTTGGTCTTACCAGTGATGGGATCAACTTCTGAACGTCTGATATACCTCGTAGGTTGTTGAGGTTTGAAGTTGACCCATCTGGTGTGGTACTCTTTCTTCAGGGCAGCCTCAAACCATCCTGGCATTTTTCTTGGGTCAGCATATAGTAGCTTCAATTTCGCCAGCTGGTTGAGCTCAAAACCAGGTAGAGTCTTTAGATCATGTGGAAATCTAAAGTACTCTATGCCCTTCTCCCTCTTTATGGCATAAATATTTAGATCCTCAAAGTGTGCCCACGCAATAATCCTGCCTGACACCTTATGATGTTTCTTCACTCTGTAGAGTTTGGTGTAGACATTCTGCTTAGGAGCGGCGCATTGGGCTCGAATTTTCTTAAAACATGCGGCCCATTCTGCCTTTCTGATATCAACATCGTCGTTTGAGGCTTGGGCTTTTCCTTCAGTCTTCTCAGACTCCTGCTCCATCTGATCTAATACCTCACATGTATCACTGACTAGGGATTCACCCAGATTGGGGACCACATTTCCCTCGTTGTCAGCGTACTGAGGATAGTGCTCTGCTGTGATGTCTTCTATCTCTATCTCATCAATGTCATTTAGCTCTTCGTCACTGGTAGACTCACAGGTTGGAGCATCCTTAATGATCTCATCGGGATTTAGCTTGAACATCTCAGCATGTTGCTCATTTGAAAGATCATGAATTATTTCCCCTTCTTCAGGGGTATAACTCACAAATCTCCTGACGCTCCCTTGCAGATCAAGAATCATAGTTAATTGAGTCTTGACCTGCTGAAGGGGAGCAACATCAAATTCATCCCTTTGATAGTTTGGATCTGCTTGATTTAAACATGTAACACATCAAACATTAGTCAATAATCAAGACAGAAATGCATTAATCTTGATATAAACATCAAATACATAAGTTTAATACATGATTCAAGTACAAAAGCTATCAAATACATAAGCATCTAATCATTACTTTTGTCTTGAATCGCTGGATCATCACTCGGTGAGGCAGAGGAGGAAGCTTGTTGGTCTTGATTTCTCTTTGATCTTCTTTCTTGACCCTGAGCTGAGGCAGATGCAGCTGCATCTCCTCCTTCATCATCATCATCCTCCTGCCTGTCCTCTGTCTTCTCTTCCTCATTTCCTTCATCATCATCACTCTCCTCATCTTCATCCTCATCCTCATCCTCATCATCATCATCACCATCATCACCATCTCCTTCCTTTATCTTCAGAGGCTCATCTTTAGTTCCTCTGAGCTTGAGCATGATGGTATTTTTAGCATCCTCCAACTCCTCAATCTTCTTAGCTTATATGACTCTATGCTCTTGGAGTTGGGCAATCTCTTGGCTCTGAGCAGCCATTTGCTGGGCCTGCTGCTCGATCAGCTGAGCCTGCTGAGAGATCTGCTGGGACTGTGCAGTTGTGAGATCTGCCAGCTGTCGAATCTGCGCAGTCTTCTCTTCATCTGCTGCTAACAGACGCATCACCATACGGTTCAGCGCTGATAGCTGTTCCTCTACCCCAATGGGAGGTAGAGGTGATCCATATAGGTGGGTGGGATGTGATGATGGCCCGGCTTGGTGGCTAGTGGTGGTGGTGGTGGCAGTGGTGAAGATGGGGTTAGGTCTAGATGATAGTGGTGGTGATGTAGGTGTGAATGATATGGTGGTGGATGGCATATATGTAGTGGTGGGTGGTGTGGTGACAGTAGTAGGGGGTGTGGTAGTCGTAGTGGTAGCTGTGGTGGTGGTTGTGGTGGTGGCTGTGGTGGTGGCTGTGGCTGTAGAGGTGGTAGCTGTGGTAGTGATGAAGGTGAGTCTGCGCTTCTTCTTCTTCATGCTGTAGGGCTGAGCCATCCTTTTCTTCCTCGATCCTGTCGAGGAGGATGCTCCCCCTAGAACACGGCTCGACGGCTCTGGAGCATAGTTCGGGTCAGTAGCAGTCTCTCCCGATCCACTGGGGCGTTCACCAACCGCCCGGAGTCCATGTTCTGTGGGAACGACTTTGCTTCCCACAGTCCTAGTCAGTGGCTCCTCATCTGACTCTTCTTCCTCCTCACCAGGTATAAAATCCTGGTGAAACCCAGCCGACTCTGCTATATCTCCTGTGGGGGCAGATACTGGAGGTGTACTATCTGTAGCTGTGCCCCTCGGTCGAGTAGGCATGGAATCTCCAGCATCCCCACTATCATCATCATCAGAGTCATGCTCTGGGAGCAATAGCCGCTCATCATCTGAGTCGTTGTCATCGTGACGCCACTGACGTCTACCCGGTGCCACATACCTCTCATTGGCCAGATGACCTATCAATCTCTTCACCTGGGGCTTTACCTGCTTACCCCGGTACACTCTCATACGACCCAAAGTCGTGTCATCCATGATCTCTAAGGCCATAGCATCGTGGTGCTCCTTAGGAAGTGATGGCAGCTTCTCATTGAAGATCAGCTGCAAGAATCTTGGGTACATGCAAAAACCCTCCTTACCCTTGGCCTCTAGATTCTCCACAAGATACGAGAAGATCATGCTCGAGAAGCTGAAGGGGTGGTTCAGCACCAGTGCCACATAGGCATTCTGAATCTGGTCTGAAAGATCATCAGACCCATCCATCCGAGAAGCGATGCACTTCAGAATAACATGTGTTAAGTACTTATACTGGGGACACAGGTTGCTCTTGTTGAGCACACCTGAGTTGATGTCCCCAGCGTACTTAATCCTCAGGAAGCAACCTCTGACCATGAGCGGATGAAGTCTGGTGGGGTGATCAGTATCGTCCCCAAGATCAAGTACTCTCTGAATGTCAGCTGCTGTAATCTCAATATCCATACCACAAATGGAGCTCCGTATGTTGTATGGCTCACGTGAACGATCAACAAAGGCATTCTCCCAGAAGGCCTGATGTAAAGACCTGTAAGGAGTACACGGTGTAGAGATGGCCTTGTGGATCCTAGAACGCTGAAGAAAAGCAATGATCTTTGTAAACTCGGCACCATTCCGAGTAGTATGGTCTAGATGAGCACATATATTGTGCTTAGGGTTGATAGACCATCTATCAGCCATTGACCTGAAACACAAGACACAGAACCATTAGAAAGTCATACATCACAGTTCAGTTCTAAGTATCTTGTTTAAATTCATTCTGATTCATTCATGCGAATGAATCATGCGACTGAGGTCAGTCGGTTGTCCTATCATGCGACTGAACTCATTCGGGTGAATGAAACATGCGACTGAGTTCAATCTGTTGGCTGAGCCTGCGATTGGTTCAGTCGGCCGACTGAGCTCATTCGCATGGTGCATTCGGCCGATTGACCCAATCGCAAGATTCAATCGTGCGATTGGAGTTCATCCGGACGACCAGTCGCTTGACCCACTGTTCAGTCGACTAAGGTTCGAATCTTGACCAAATCAAGTAATTTAACGTGGTTTAATGGTTCGTTAGACTCGCCATCTCATCACTAATAACCTATTAGATTTAATTTTAACATGTTACTTAGTTTCAGTAGGTTATTAGGTCATTTAAGGTCCGGTTCTTGTTTCAAACAAATATCACAAATTAGGGCTCGATTTCTTCTGATTTCTGTGAGATTTCTCTTTAATTTACCTGTATAAATGTAAACACACGTCAGAAGATCAATATGAGTGTATAAACAAGGTCTAAAGAAATTTTGGCAGCGTAACAGTACTATTTGCGAAATAGGGGCGATTGAGAGTGATGAGGAGAATGCGATCAACTATGGCCCTTTAAATACTGAACTGAGTTCAATCGGCCGACTGGCCTCATTCGCTCAGTTCATTCGGGCGACCGAAGCTCAGTTGGGCGACTGGCTCAGTCGATCACATTCAGTTGGCCGACTGAGGCTCAGTCAGTCGACTGATCATTCACATACTCTCATTCGCACCTTTAGTTGGCCGACTGAGGCTCAGTCGGTCGACTGACTCATTCGCACACTCTCATTCGGTCGAATGGATCAGTCTGATAAGCCATTCGGGTGAATGGTTCATACTTATGTCCAGTCGTGCGAATGGGACCCATTCGCATGATTGGTCCATACTCATGGTCCAGTCGTGTGAATGGGTTATACTTATGAAATTTTGTGCCATTTTGACCATTTAACATTTAAACCCTTTCTAACTGTTGAAATAACATTATGAGCATTTGATCATCTCTAACATGATCATTTTAACTTGAAAACTTTTGATCACCTCAGACGTGATCCTTTTAAACACTTTGTCACCTCAGACGTGACCCATTTATCTTTTGAAAACACATGTGGTCATCTCAGACATGACCCTTTTTGGTGAATTAATTCCTTACTGAATTTCATGATGTAGTCCGACAACCAAACAAACTGAAATGACTAAATAAATAGAAAATTAAACTAAAGTACAAAAATTAAACTTGTGTTTGACTTTTTGTGAGAGGTAAATCCTAAGATAGACATCTACTGGATTCGGTTCCGGAATAGGCAGCTTCTATTTAGTTTGACCATACCTGGACCAATTCAATTTTGGAATCATATAGGCAAGTCAAATCATTTAGGACTAGTTATCAAAACCTTTTGATGCTCACTTCTCAGTTTTTCATCCAGAGTCCTTAGCAAATTTAGGAAATCATACTGGTACTATTAGATTCCCACATTGATTTGGACTTTCAAGAGTTGTAGCCACAATGATTGTCAGTATATTTGTCCTCTTAAATCCATACACAGACTTTTGACACAGATTGGTGATAGTTTAAGGTTTAATTATTTCAACCAACATTTGTGGATCCCACACTTATATGGTAATCAACATTCCTCAGGAGCTTTTGAGCGGTCTACGGGTATTTTGACAAGAAAAGACTATTCTTAGTGCTTTCAAAGAGAAGCCAATCCTCAGGTCAGTGCCATCGCACAGTAGAGAGGCGGCAAACAACAATGAATTCTAGAATATCTAGGTTATGCTTATCCTCAGGTTAGTGCCATCGCACAGCAGAGAGGCACACAACCTATCTTCTTGTTTGAGCATCTTTAATTTTCTTTTGCACATAATGGACCAACAACATACGTTATTAGCTTGATAGCATTTGCTTTTCATTTTTTTTCGTGCTTTGCTCTATTTATGGTCATCCGCACACATTTGTGGCGTTTACATGCTCATTACCCCTTATTGGAATATTGTTGATTGTGTTAACCAGTGATAAGATGGGAGCCCACAGTCAGTTGAACAACTTAGTTTGATCTTGAGATCACCAGTCAGGTCTAATCATCTATTGTGTTGAATCTACCGACATATCATCTGTGGTCTAGCAACCTCTAGGTCTACTTTCGTTGTGTTACCTTAGTAGTTACCAGTTTTTCTATCATCTTTCCTTTTATATTGCTCAGACTACACAGACTTATACTTTGAATTTTGCATCTTTTCTAAATTAAATTTTAAAGTCCCTTTTGATTTGTTCCTATGTACTATCATTTTCCAAAGTATTTGAATCGGTATCACAGATACGATCTAACTTCTATCAGCTAGCCTCTCCTTCTCCCTCGTTTTTTAATGTTACTGGCCGACCTATTCTCCCCCTAAAATTCTAAAATCATAACGGATTTAATTATTTTAGGATTTTAATAGACAACTAAATAATATGAATTTAATTTAAACAGAAAATAGAATAAATAAAGAAAATAAAAGAAAAATAGACTAAACTGTATCGGACTAAACATGGTCATCATCAGGAATAACATCACTTTTCTTTTTAACGTCGTTGACCTCTAGCAGATATAGAAAACGTGGTTTGTCAAAAGCTTTTGTATAGAGGTCAGCGCGTTGAAAATCAGTATTTATCTTTACCACATCGATTAAATTCTTTTCAAAACAGTCCCTTATAAAATGGTATTTAATACCGATGTGTTTGGTCTTTGGATGTTGTACTGGATTTTTAGTTACTGCAATTGCAGCAGCGTTATCAACGGAGTAGAAGAGAAATTTAAACCGTAGTCCCGCATTTGCTGTTGAATCCAAATGATTTATGAATAGCAACTTGCAGTAGCAACGTATTCGGCTTCATAGGTTGACAATGCAACCGATGTCTGCTTCTTACACATTCAGGTCATTAATCTCCTCCCAAAGAATTGACACCCTGCTGATGTAGACTTGTAATTCATCTTGCAGCCCCCGTAATCCGAGTCACTATACGCCGTGAGCTCAAAGTCATCATCATGAGGATACCACAACCCAAGTGTGGGTGTACCCTTCAGATAACGAAATATCCTCTTGACCCCGATCAGATGGTTAACCTTTGGCTTAGCCTGATATCTAGAACATAGACATGCAGCATACATGATATCAGGTCTTGAGGCAGTAAGATACATGAGAGATCCAATCATTCCTCGGTACATTGTTGCATCTACCAGATCTCCATTTTCATCAGGTGCTATATCATGGTTTGTAGCAAGTGGAGTCCCAGCAGCAGAGGCATTCTCCATGTCAAACCGACTGAGAATGTCTCCCACATACTTGGTCTGATGTAGAAAGATCCCTTTGGGTGTCTGATCCACCTGTAACCCGAGAAAGAATTTCATCTCCCCCATGGCACTCATCTCAAACTCCGCCTTCATTACTACTTCAAATTCTTTGCATAACTCTTCGTTCTTTGAACCGAAGATTATGTCATCGACATAGATCTGTACTAGCAGTAAGTCTCCATCCTTTTCTTTGATAAACAGTGTGCAGTCAATGACTCCCCTGCGAAAGCTGTGTTTCACAAAATGAGTTGAGAGTTTCTCATACCAGGCCCTTGGAGCTTGATGAAGCCCGTATAAGGCCTTGTCGAGTTTGTAAACTCTGTCCTGATGATAAGGATCTTCAAATCCCTCGAGTTGACTAACATAAACTGTCTCTCGGATTTCCGCATGAAGGAAAGCACTCTTCACATCTAATTGATAGACTTTGATCTTCATATACGATGCATAGGCAAGGAAGATGCGGATGGCTTCCATCCTTGCCACGGGTGCAAACACTTCATTGTAATCAATCCCCTCGACTTGTCGAAATCCTTGAACTACCAGTCGAGCTTTGTTCCTGATAATGACACCTTGGTCATCCTTCTTGCATTTCAAGACCCATTTGGTGCCAATGACCTTAGCACCTTTAGGTCTATCTACCAGTGTGCATACACCTAACTTCTTGAACTGAAGAAGTTCTTCTTGCATGGCACTCACCCATGCCTCATCGTTTAGTGCTTCACTGACGTATTTTGGCTCAAACTGCGACAAAACACCGATAAGCACCATCGTGAATGTAACCTTTTTCTATTACTGAGGCATAATCAGCTGAGTACAGCTGATTTCTGGTTTGCACTCCTGATCAGACATCCTCAATGACATTGTCTAGGGGATGATAGACATTTAGACGTGATCCTGGAGTGGTAAGAACAACTACCTCAGAGTCAAGATTATGAACATTTGGTTCTGCATCTGAGGTAGATGGAGTTTGAGGTTCCGAAGTCGAAGGAGCATCACTGTTAGATGCCTGTGGACTTGCAGGAATTGGAACCTGTCCCTCCTGATTGTTCTAGTCATCTTCTTCAGCTTCATCTTCTGAGGAGGAGTCACTGTCTTCGACTACTCCCCCTGAGTGGTGAGATGATTCTCCCTGTGAGCTCGATGATGTTGAATCAAGAGAGGGTTGAAGGACTTGAAGAATCCATGTAGCTAACTCGTCATCAGAAGGAGAGATAGGGATGTTGAAGGACTTGAAGAATCCATCATAGTCGAAAAAGTAAGCAGGTCCTTTTCCAGTAGGTGGTGTGGTATATCTCTGAACATCAACATTACACCACACTTCTACTAAACCCGTTGAGTTGTTGTAAACTCTCTTGTTCGGTATGTTGTATCCTAGGAAGATCCCTTCATCAGCCTTTTCGCTGAATTTTCCTTCTTGAGTCTTCTTCAGAAGTGTGCACAGTGCGCCAAATGGTTCGAGATACTCCAAATTAGGTTTACGTCGTTGTAGTAACTCGTAACATGTCTTGCCATGGCGCTTGACTACCAGAACTCGATTTAAGGTATAATATGCATTTGCCACTGCCTCATTCCATAATTGGATAGGCAGTTTCGAGTCTGCTAGCATTGTTCGTGCTGTCTCTATCAAGCTTCTATTCTTCCTCTCAGCAACACCATTCATCTGAGGCATGTAGGCAGAAGTGAACTGGTGCACAATCCCTTTTTCCTTGCAGTAAGCCTCCATCCATTGATTCTTGAAATCTGTCCCGTTGTCTGAGCGTACTTGTCTCACCTTTAGCTTGTAAAGAGATTCCAGTGTGGTTTCTAACTCCTTGAATGACTCAAATGTTTCTGATTTGGACTTCAGAAACATTACCCAAGAGAATCTTGAGTAGTTATCAGTAACCACATAACAGTACAAGTCACCTGCAATGCTCTTTGTACTAACTGGACCAAACAAATCCATGTGAAGAAGTTCAAGAGGAAGCTCGATAGAATGAACTTTCTTTTCCTTATGAGACTTCTTCGTCTATTTGCCTTTCTTGCATGCTACACAGAAATCCGGAAGTTGGAAATTTTTGACGTTGACTCCTTTCACGAGATCCTTCTGAATCAAGTGATTCATCTTTCATTGATTAATGTGTCCCATTCTCCTATGCCAGGAAATGTAGTCCTTCTCAGTAGCTTTCGATAGGAAGCACTGAACTTCATGATCCGTTGTAGAAGCCGTTGAGAGATCCAAAACATAAAGGTCTTTATATCTTGAAGCTGTCATCAAAACTTGGTCCTCCGGAATCACGTAGTCTTTCTTTAGGACGTAACACTTCTTGTTGTCGAATATGACTTTAAATCCTTTGTCACATATTTGGGAAACAGAAAGTAAGTTGTTTTGAAGTTGTTGAACGTAGTTCACCTTATCAAACTTAACTTTCTGATTTCCAACCTCTCCCTGAGCTGTGATATAGCCTCCTTTGTTGCCAGCAAACGAAACATGCCCTCCATTTATTTGTTTGACGTTTGATAAAAGAGCTCTGTTTCCTGTCTTGTGCCTGGATGCTCCGTTGTCCACAATCCACGTGTTGGTTTCAGAACTGTAGCGAACACCCTGCACATACAATATAAAACATTAGTTTAGGTTAGGAACCCAAGCCTTTACTGGCTTGGGTTTCCCAGAGGCATCACACATCATGAATTCAACCCATTGACCCTTCGAAGGTGAGGGTAGCTCAGGTGCCTTCTTGTCATCATTATCAGATATAGAGGATGACTTTTCTTTCCATAAGCCAGATTTGTGTAAGGCCTGTTTGTGATAAACAGTCGACTGGCTAATGGGTTGAACTTTGGGTTCACTAGTTCTTCTAGGTGGAGTTAAAGAACTCCTCTTAGAAGACCTAGGTTTTGAATCCTGAAGTTCAATTTTATTCCTAGGTGTCTGATAGTAAGGACAAAAGGAAACAATGTGTCAACACTCTCCACAGTTGTAGCATGACTTGCTATCAACTTTATGATTAAACTTTCGTTGTGGAGATGTGTGTGACACACTAGTGACATCATTAAGTTTGGGTTTTGACTCTGCTTCTTTTGATGTTTTCTCTGGTTTAACAAACTTAATTGTTTTAATATTTTTAATATCCTTTTCTTTTTGGTTAACTGGACTTTGACATGAGACTCGTGAAAGATTAACATTAATAGTCTTTTTCGGTTCAGATTTGACTTTGTTTGACCCTGACTTTATATTAACCTTTTCAAATTCTTTTTCCAGATTAACACAAGACATTTTACCCTTTGCCTTTGAAGTGGCCTCCTTTTGTTTTGTTCCAGATTCAATTGAAGAACATGAGGAATCTGGATCACTAACAAGAGGAGTAGACACCACATGATCCTTGATGGGATTGTTATTTATTGGTCTACTCTTAGTGTTCATCAAGGTCTCAGGTGGTGGTTGAACCACTTTATAACCCATACCCTCCCCGTTGTTACGTTCTCTCACTAAGTGTTGGGACAATATGTGACGAACTTGTCCAACTGTGCAGTTTTTGCTTTAAAGAGCTGACTTCTACTTCTAAAACTGCTTTTTGTTTCTTAGTGTCTTCTAGGGAGTTAAGATAGTACCTAATGTCATTAGCTTGGTTAAATGCTACTACTTCAGTTTCCCTAAGCTGTTTATTCAAAAGGTCTATCTTTTATTTGTAACTATGCTCATTTTGTTATAAAACTCTATTTGACTCAGTGCACAGTTGCAAATCCTTTACTAAGCTATCATTATGATCTAATAACCTAGCAAATTTCTGATCTATGCTTTCTCTAAATTTATTACAATCAGAACAAGCATGATTTTGGAACAGTTGGTCAGTGGTACTTACCTGAGGAGATTCTGATGAATTAGCCATCAACGCAGCATCAGATGTCTCTGGTTCTGGTGATTCTGTCTTTGTTGTAGAAGTCTCTTCTTCAGGCTTGTAGTTGACCTCTGTTGCAGTCTCTTCACTGTTTGACATCGCTATCTCAACTGCAATATCTCCTTCACTCGCGGAATCATCATCTAAGTCTTCCATGCTCGCAATATTAGATTCTCCCGGAGAGACAAACCGAAAGCTCCAGTCCTGTCCTTCATCATCATGGGCAGTCAAGGCTTTGGGATCATTGCTTGATGAAGTAGAATTGCTAGCTTGCTTGTCTTGACGAGTGAAGGATGAGAATGAATTCCCGTTCCCAGTCTTCTTTGGCTTCACACACTTGTCACACCCCAACCGACGGCGGAATTATCGGGGCGGACGAATGGGAGACGTTTGCTCATAGCACATGAAACTAATTAGTTGAAATAATATTAAATATCATTATTCATTAAACATTACAAGACAAATAAGTAATTACAAAACAATCAAGATACAACCAATAACGTAAGACTTTCAATTTAAACTAGGTCCAAGTCCTATATGAGCACAAGAAGATCTTCAAGTAGGAAACCTAAAACATGTTAAAATAAAGGTCAACTATAAAGTTGATGAGTTCCCAAGGTTTAACACACACATACATATATATATATTATATGTAAAAAAGGGTTACAAGTAGCAATTCATGTCCATGGTTACAAGTTAGCAAGCTTATAGACACATACAGTTACAACAAAGCTCGACTTGATTACAAGTATATAAGATTGGCTAAGTGTATTTGGTTCCCATGATGAACAAGCATACTGTAAGGATTCCTTTAAGTCTGATGCAAACCAAAACATCCAATGTCTCTCTGCAACACATGCACTAAGTACTGAAGAAGAAATGCTTCGGAAGTTTTACACCATACACTAGAAAATACTCTAAGTGTAAAATCTTCCAAAGCCAAGACCAATATCTTTCGAAGCCAAACATGAAGTCTTCCGAAGCCTCAGAGACAAAGTCTTCCGAAGCTTCACCCTATGAAGACAGATTTCTTCCGAAGACTTTTAGTAAACATGCTTTATCTGATGTACTGTTCCATAAAGCTGGACACCTTTCCGCTGCATCTCTGTAAAGTCACCAACTTACATGAGTTGGTGAAAAGGTCCATGCTTTTGGTAACTGTACATTGAGGTCTTGAGTCTGTAACTTTCTACTTTATGTACTTTATCCTTTTTGTAATAGATAAGGATGTGAGCTATGGCATGTCATAGTCACAAGGTCAAAAGGCAGATATGCCTTTTGATTCTACAATTGATTTTGTTTGTGTCTAGTCAATTGTATCCAGCTGGCTTTCAAAGTATAGCCGGCTGTAGGTTGTAGTATAAGTATTCCAAGTTCTTGTATCTTTCTTTATGCTTTGTAACACTTGTAAAAGAACTTGAGAAAGCAATATACTGCCTCCTTGAAACCCAAATCTCTTGTTCTGTCTCTTTAACTTTACTTGTGTTCTTTGTATCAATATATTGGTTAATCCAGTTCACTGTTTGATCAAGTTTAGTTAATCTCCTCTTTGTGTTGTTGTGTTGTAATTGTTAAGCCCTTAACCGGTCCTGCAATTGGTATCAGAGCATTTCAGGCTCTTGATATAAGATCTCACCATCTTAAGATCCCTCTCACACACAAAAACTAAACTCTCCAAATGGCATCCATCTCAAAGACTGATATGGAGACTGGAACCATGAACAAATCCCCACTGATCACTCTTGATGACTTTGACACCTGGTGTATGAGAATGGAAGGTTTCATCAGGTCTCTAGACTCAAGAATGTGGGAATCTGTTGAGAATGGACCTTTCATACCCAGCACTCCTTCTGCTACTGGTGCTGGTATGATTCCAAAAGATGTGGCCAACTACTCTGATGAAGATAGGAAGAGAGTAGAGATTGATAGAAAGGCCATGACTGCTCTTCAAACTGCTCTTCCAAACTCTGTGTACAGAGGTTTTAAGAAGTGCAAAACCACAGCTGTGGGATGCACTAAAACTGATGTATGAAGGCTCCTCTGAAGCCAAGGAGAGCAAGAAGGATCTCCTGAAGCAGCAGTTTGAAAACTTCACCTTCAAAACAGGTGAAACCATGACTCAACAATACTTCAGGTATGTTGAGATAGTGGATACCCTAGTGGATGGAGGAGTTCCTCTTGAAAACAGGGACATTGTAAGGAAGTTCATGTCCTCACTTCCTAGGCAATGGACACACTACTGTGTGGTGATCAAGAGGACTGAGAATCTCAAAACTCTTACTCTGACAGAGTTATATGGGATTCTCAGTGGCTACCAGATGGAGATGAACATGCAAGGTTCATCTGGCAACTCCAACAATCAAATGGGTTCAGCCCTGCATGTGGTTGAAAGGGATAGCATAGAACCCCAACATCATCTCATATGCTACCCTGACAACTCACCAAAGGGTCCTTTCATCACCTTCCCAGAGACACCCAGGGAGAACTACACTCAAGGAAGCCCATTCCAAGAGACAAGCTCTTCTCAAGCCTTTGTGTCTTCTGATGAAAGTTGTGGGAACTCTCTCTTCACTCTTGAAGACCTGGACTGTATCCATCCAGATGACCTGGAGTACATGGAAATAGTTCAGCAGATGGCTCTCCTCACTCATAGAGCCAAGAAGTTCTACAAGAGAACAGGAAGGAGGTTTCCAAGCAATGCAACCAGTGGAAAGTTTGGGCTGGATAAAAGCAAAGTCAAGTGTTACAACTGTAACTTGATGGGCCACTTTGCTAGAGAGTGTAAGGCACCTAAAACAAATGGTGGCCAAACACAAACCAGACCAAACTACACTGACAAAGCCCCTCAGAATGAGAAGCCAAAGCAACATGCTGCTGTTGCTGTTGAAGAGGGAGGCTTTGACTGGAGCTTTCAGGTGGAAGATGCTTCTCCAAACCAAGCACTAATGGCAGACCATGATGAAGCCAAGGTATTGGAACATCTCTGTACTCCTGAATGCATTGCTAAAGTAAACAGATACAGGTCCTATAACTTAGAATGAGATCTGATCTTGAGTCCTTAAACATTTTAAAATCTGATTTTAGAAAGTCTGAAAATGATTACAAGTTAAAGATAGAGGACTTGGAGAAAACCATTTTAGTACTAAAACATGAACATATAGATTTTAGGACTCAGATCCAGGATCTCATAACTAAGTTGACTGAGTGCCAGGCTGAGCTTGTGATCAGCAAAGCCAAGGCAGAAAAGAGTGTTCTTGAAGAAGAGACCTTCAAGAACATGATATCCTCATCCCTGCACAACAAAGTGTGCTATCAAAATAGACAGGGACTGGGATCAAATGAGATAGCTCCTCCACACACAATCTTGTCTGTAAGATCTCCTAGGTGTGGAACTTGTGGAAGATGAGCTTCCTCTCATAGATCCTATAAGTGAGGAGGATGAAGAAGAGATAGTGAAGATTTCCTCTGAGAAGAGTGAAGAAGAGGATTCTACTAAGGCCACTATCCTTCTGAGGAGAAGAAATCTACTGTGATGACCAAGTCAAAGAGAAAGAACTTGATCAGGAAGAGCAAAGAAAAGCAAAGAAGGCTCAAGAGATCAAGGCTACTTTTGACTCTAAGCAGAAACAAGTTTTTATCTCTGCAGGGTTTAAAGTAGTAAAGACTGAAGACATCAACCAAACTCCTCAGCTAAGAGTTCTGGTTCTTGTTCAAATCATCTCAGTACAAAGAAGAAGACTGAGCTGCTGTGTACCACTGCTGCACAGCCTGGACCATCAAACTCCAAGAACAGTTCACAGCCCAAAAGAACTGTCTCAGCATCTACAAAGATGAAGGTGGAGAAGGGATGTGACCAAAGCCAGTCTTGCTCTCATAAGGAGACTCTTTTGAAGAAGAAAATGTTATGTGTCATGTGTGAAAGTACCTCTCACATTGCTAAGGATTGCCCATACAATCCTAAAAGTACTATCCATATGACCAATACAAAGACTTCAAAGAGTTTCAAGAAGATTCAAGCTTCGGAAGGAAAGTCTGTTTCCTTCGGAAGCTCCAAATCAAAGAAGAAGGTAAATGGAAAATTACCTTCGGAAGAAAAATTGGTCTCGGAAGAAAGGAGTTCTTCCGAAGCACTGAAGTCTGCTGCAGTGACTGTAGAATCTTCCGAAGGTTCAGTCATCAAAACTTGTGAAGTCCCAAAAGCTTCTAAGGTTTTGAAGGTCAAGTCCAAGACTCCAAAGGTGGTGTGGAAGTCTAAGAAAGACCAAATGACTGAAGTTTCTCCATCAGCAACAGCTGAAGATCCCCCTAGTACAACCATAGGATCTATTACTGTTGCATTACCTTCTATTATACTTAGTGAGCCCAAGACAAGTAAGGCTTGGGTTTCAAATGTAACTAATCATTTTCTTTGTGCAGGAACAGCTCAAGACAAACAGGAATGTCTGGATAATTGATAGTGGCTGTTCCAGGCACATGACAGGCAATAGGTCTCTACTCCATAATTTTGAGAGAATTGATGGAGGACCAGTTGCTTTTGTAGGAGATGAAGGTGGTTACATTTCAGGAAGGGGCAAGGTCACAAATGGTAAGCTCAGCATTGAAAAGGTAAACTTTGTTAAGGAGCTTTTGTAGGAGATGAAGGTGGTTACATTTCATAACATGCTCTTTATTGAGCATGAGTGCATTGTTCTCAAGCCTGGAGTGGTCATTCCTCATGAGCACATCCTGCTCAGAGCCCCCAGGAAAGGGAACATGTACAAGATGGATTTGCAAGAAACATCTCCCTCTGGAGAAGTTTCATGCTTTCTATCTAAAGCAAATAGTGATGAGTCTTTCCTATGGCATAAAAGAATGTGCCATGTAAACTTTAAGAACATGAATAAACTAATTAAACATGATTTGGTAACTGGAATGCCAAAGAAAGAGTTTACAAGTGATGATCATTGTGTTGAATGCCTGAATGGGAAGCAACATAAGGTATCTCACAAGCCTAAGGAAAGGAACTCCATCACTACTCCCCTACACTTATTACATATGGATCTCTTTGGCCCCACCAGTGTAATGAGTCTTGGAAGGACCTCTTATTGTTTGGTGATCACAGATGATTTTACAAGATTCACTTGGGTTTTCTTTTTTAGAACTAAGGATGAAACCCCTGAGATTCTGAAGAATTTCATCTTAAAAATTGAGAATCAAAGTGATCACAAGGTCAAAACCATAAGATGTGATCAAGGTACTGAATTCAAGAATCAAATCCTTGATACATTTTGTGATGAAAAAGGTATTACAAGACAATATAGTGCTCCCAGGACTCCTCAGGAAAACGGAGTTGCTGAGAGGAGAAACAGGACACTAATTGAAGCTGCAAGAACTATGTTGTCTGACTCTAAACTGCCCATCACCTTCTGGGCAGAGGCAGTAAATACTGCTTGCTATGTGCAAAACAGAGTTTTAGTAGTTAAGACACATGGTAAAGACTCCTTATGAACTTTGGCACAAGAGAAAACCTTTCATTGGTTTTCTCAGGTCATTTGGATGTCCCTGCACCATCTTGAATACCAAGGATCAAATTGATAAGTTTGCTGAGAAATCAGATAATGGAAACTTCATTGGATACTCTTCCCAAGCCAAGGCTTATAGAGTATACAATCTCAGAACTAGAATTGTTGAGGAGTCAGCCAATGTGACTTTCAATGAACACACACCCTGTGTGGCTGGTTCTGGTCCTGATTGGCTATTTGATCTTGATTTAGTTACCAACTGTTTTAACAAATCATGTGAGAATGTTTCAGGATCTGCAGAAAATCTAAATACAGGTGATCCTGATCCAAGATTTGAGCTAGGAAGACCTTCAACTCATACATCTTCAGCTCCAGTTGGAACTACTTCAGCAAATGAGGTTTCTATCAGCACTACAATGACAAATTCAGCTGATACATCTGGGGTGCCTTCAAATTCCAGCTCAGAGGCTCCACAACCAGATAAAGATGCCTCAATTGTAGAAGACAAAAATGGTGATGGTGAAAGTGATCAGGAATTTCTTGATGCTAATAACCACACCATAGATGACAACATCAATGATGTCACACACTCATTGGATCAAGTTAATCTTGCTAAGTGTGGTAATGTGGAGGGTGAATCATCTATGCCAGATCTAAATTTCTCAAATTTGGATCTTTCTCAGCAACTTGCTGTGATCCCTCAGCTAAAGATCCACAAGTCTCACCCCACCACAAACATCATTGGAGATGTTGTCATAGGGGTAAGAACAAGAGGACAAACCCATGAAGCAAATGTTTGTCTTCACTCTTGTTTCTTATCTCAGATAGAGCCAAAGAAAGTTGATGAAGCTCTAAAGGATGGAAGTTGGGTTGAAGCTATGCAACAAGAGTTGCTTCAGTTCAAAAGGCAGAAAGTTTGGAACCTTTGTCCTCTTCCTCATGGGAAGACTACCATTGGAACCAAATGGGTTTTTAGGAATAAGAAGGATGATAGAGGAATTATCATCAAGAACAAGGCAAGACTAGTTGTTCAAGGATACACACAAGAAGAAGGGATTGACTACACTGATGTCTTTGCTCCTGTAGCAAGATTAGAAGCTGTTAGGATATTCCTGGCATTTGCTGCATCCAAGAACTTCAAGGTCTTTCAACTTGATGTAAAGTGTGCTTTCTTATATGGAGTGATTGACGAAGAGGTTTATGTCAAACAGCCACCTGGTTTTGTAGACCCTGATCATCCTGATTATGTCTGCAAGCTTGACAAAGCTCTTTATGGGCTGCATCAGGCACCCAGGAAATGGTATGAGACATTGTCTGAGTATCTTTGTAAACATGGATATAGGAGAGGTACTATAGATGGAACTCTCTTCATCAAAGGACAGGGAAATGACTTATTGCTAGTTCAAGTATATGTAGATGACATCATCTTTTGTTCAACTAATCCAAAGCTCTGCAAAGACTTTAAGAAACTGATGAAAGACAGATTTGAAATGAGTGCAATGGGAGAACTCAATTTCTTTCTGGGAATTCAAGTGAAGCAAGTTGAAGATGGCATCTTCATAAGTCAGTCAAAGTATGTCCAGGACATACTCAAGAGGTTCAACATGAATGATTGTAAGATTGCTAAGACACCCATAGTCAAAAACCACTCCCTTGGACCTGATCTTGAGGGGGAGTGTGTAGATGAACATTTATACAGGGCTATGATTGGGTCTCTGATGTATCTTACAGCTAGCAGGCCTGATATCATGTTTGCTACATGTATTTGTGCAAGATATCAAGCCAACCCTAAGATGTCTCACTTAATCACTGTCAAAAGGATTCTAAGATATCTCAAAGGTGCTTCAACACTTGGTTTATGGTATCCAAAGAATCCTGACTTCAATCTGTATGCTTATACAAATAGTGATTATGGTGGTTGCAACATGACTGCAAAGTCTACATCTGGGGGATGTCAATTCCTTGGTGGAAGGGTCATGGCAATGCAAGAAACAATCCTGTGTGTCTGCATCAACTGCTGAGGCTGAATACATTGCTGCTGCAAGCTGCTGTGCTCAAGTGCTTTGGATTCAAAATCAGATGCTGGACTATGGATTTAACTTCAAGGAGACTCCTATCCACATAGACAACAATAGTTCTATCTCTATCATCGAGAACCCTGTGCAGCACTCAAGGACCAAACACATCAATATCAGGTATCATTTACTAAGATATAACTATGAAAAGGGATTAATTAAACTAGTCAAAGTTCATACAGATGAACAATATGCTGATCTGTTTACAAAAGCTTTTGATGAACAGAGATTTAAATATCTAATATCAGCTATTGGGATGATTAACTTTGAGTAGACATTCTCTTAAAACTAATTCTAATTATTTCTTAAAATATGTGTGTCCTAAGTTGTCTAGTTCATCACTTTCATAAGCTCATGTTTTCTTTGGATATAAAATTCTTTTTGAAGACTTTCCTTAGATTTTTGAAAATTTTCTGATCCTTCGGAAGATAAAATTTTATCTTCGGAAGAAAATCATGTCTTCAAAATAAATATCTGTCTAAGAAATTTTACCTTCGGAAGAAGTCTAAATCTATCTTCCGAAGCTTAAATTCTTATCTCAGACACTTGTTTGTTTTTAAGGACTTTTTCCTTCCGAAGCAAAATTAACTCTCGAAAGCTTTGTTATTTCTTATACAAAGCATTCAAGTGTTTTCCGAAGCAAAATTTTCAAGACTCTCAGGAAAATCTTCCGAAGCCAATTTAGCTTCGGAAGCTTTTTCATTAAAACTTCCGAAGATAATTTACCTTCGGAAGCTTTTTGAATTCCAAGAAAACTACTTTTTGAGCAAAAGTAAACTACTTTTTCAGAGGTGGGACCGACTTTCGGATTTCAAAGTTTATCCTCTTTCATTAACTTTGGTTCAAATCCCTTTTCACATAAATACCCAACGGTTCCCCCTCTTCCTCACTATCTTCCTCAATTCCACTATTCCTCAACCCTAATTCCCAAAACCGCCTTTGCTTTCTACCTTTCTTCAACCTTAAGCTTCTAAAATGGCCAACCTTAACTGCAGAAACAACCCAGATTTCTCCATGCAACTTCACAGGCAACACAATCAGGTTGCTCTGTTAAGCTCTGAGAAAGATGCAAGTTTCTTAGAGATTTGCCAATTCTTAACTCTATCCAACTACTTGACCTCCCTAACCATTGATCCTACTCTGTATGAGGATCATTTGCTTGAATTCTGGAAGACCTGCCAAGAGGTCATTATGGATGGGGAGAAGGCACTGTCTGCCACAGTGCAAGGGAGGACAATCTTCATTACTCCAGCCATCATCAACTATCATTTGCAGCTGGATGATGAAGAAGGTGAGTTGTCCTCCCAAAGAAAGCTGTTAATCATTCCTTTGAGCAGATGGGTTATGAGGGAGATTTCTCTGTAAAGACCTTCAAGAAATGGAAGGTCTCATCCCAGTGGAAATACCTGCTCCATGTGGTTATCCACAGCTTGTCAAACAAGCATGGAGGGTGGGACCAGATTCCTGAGGATCTCTCCTTTATAGTGCATGGAATGGTTCAAGGGGTCAAGTTCAGGTACTCTCAATTTGTTTATACCAATTTACTTGCAAACTTGGACTCCTTAGAGTATTACATGTTTCCTAGATATGTTCAGCACATTCTTAACTGTGAACTGGGCTCACAGTTGAGGGAAACAAGTAATATTTTTAAATTTGGACAGATGAAGCCCGGCATCTTTAAAATCATGAAGAAGCCAACTGTAGGCTTCTCAGGGGTAGAAACAGCCCTAGTCCCCAAAATGTTAGAGCTCATTGCTCAAAGTGACAACCTAGCAACACAAGCTAGTGTTGAACCCACACCTTCTTCTTCCTTACCTCTAAAAAGACCACAAATAACCCTCACCTACCAAAGAAAATCCAAACGAACCCCTGCTCAAGCTATTGAGTCTGTGCAGGTCCCCATATACTCACCCTTATAGGAGGAAGTGGACACTAGAGCTCCCACTTCCCCTGAGGAGCAAACCACTCCCATTTCTTCAACTATCAGGGCTGAGGTTCCTCATGCTCACCCTGATGAGCTCACAAGCCCAACAGCCTTAAGCCTTCACTCTGAGTCTCAACACTCAAGTGAACAACCTTCAGGGACAGTTACCACCCCCAGCCTTTAGATCTAAATCAACCCATTCCCAACCTATCCTTTTATACTGATGAAGACGTAGGATTCAGTGAGTACCATGAGTATCTCTTCTCCTCCCTTACTCAAAGAGAGATGAGTACCTCTGATTCTCCTCAGTCTAGCCCACATCAGTCACCTGTTACTGAGGTGGACACTTCTGAACATGTTCAGGATGTCCATATGGAAGAGGCTCTCACTTCTGCAAGTGATTACATCATTAAGACCTCAACCATGGCAACTCAACCCACTGACATCTCAACTGAGATTGCTAGTGAGCAGAGGAAAACAGCAGCCAAGAACCTCAAGCTAGTGGTGAGAGAGAGGACTTTGGTCCAATCATCTCATCCCCCAATGATTCTTCTGATGAAGAAGAGGGGAATTTGAGGCTAAAGGTGCAAAAACTGTCAAAAACATGCTCCTATTTAGTCTCTAAGGTTAGTCACCTTGAATCTCAGGTGACTACCTTACAAAACAGGGTCAATGATCAGCAACTTCAGATTTCATATCTTAAGGAAAAACTAGCTGGGAGACCTTTAAGGAGAGCTCAACCAGGAACACAAGAACCTGTGGAAGTGATTGACTTATCCTCCAGCTCACCTATGCAAGTGGGTGATGCTACCAAAAAGGGGGAGAAAGTTATTGCAGCCACAGAACCTAGGAGTTCTTCACAGAGAATGGACATAGAGGACTCACCATCCTCACTTGCAGTTGTGCATTCTCAGCAACTTCCTCAAGTTCACATTAATGTGGACTCTATAGACTCTATCATCAGGAGTCTCTTTGAGCAAGGTATACCAAGGGCTGTGTCATCCCCACCTCAAGGAACTTCAAACTACATTATGAGGTGGAGGTATGATGCTGACAGAAGAGCTCTTATTCTTCACAGAGTTCAAGGGCAACAAGAAGTATTTGATTTTCAAAGCTTGAACTTCTATGAAAGATTGGATCTAGTCAATATGCCACTTGTCAATCCAAGCAACTCAAGACAAGCTGACAGATTGGCTCAAAGAATCCAAGACAGGATCCTTGCAAAGTTCACTCTAAGAAGGAGACTTAGGCAATCAGGCAATGTCATCGGTCAACTGGATGTTGAGGTGGACCCTAAGATTAGTTTCATAGGGGAAACTTTGACTGAAGGCCCAGTGGCAGAACCTGAGACCCCTGTCTCATCATCATCAACTGCTGCAGAGATTTACACTCCTTCTGAGACACCTGCTGGTGAAGGTGTTTCTCAGCCTCTCTCTGGCCAGAGCATGGATGCTACACCAAGCAATGAAGGCTAAGCCTCTATCCACCTTGAGTCACAAAGGTCTGTTTGTGACAAAGGGAAAAGGATTATGAATCCTGAGGAAATTGAGGAGGAAGAGAGAGAGAGGAAAAGGAAGCTAAGGGGAGAAAGTTCCTCTGGGTCTTCAAGCTTTATGCAAGCTGCAATCAGGGCTGCCCCCAGACCAAATACTCAAGATGATGAGTTAAGGGCAGTCAGGATTACTTATTTACAGACCAGGAACTATGATATTGATGAAATCATCTTGTCACACCCCGGGCCCAGGTAGGGTGGGACGTCACAGACTAGCAACAACATATGGCAGCGGAAACAAACCATTATAAGAGCTCAAAGGAGAGAATATCACATGGCATTTAAGTTTTAAAAAGGTAACGGGGCTAGATACACATCAAGACCCCAATTAAGTTTTACAATCATCCATAAAAGTGAAATTGTAATTGTTCAACACAAAATATTAATTGTTCAAATGTTTCATCAAGGAAATAAGCCAATGCCATGTCACGGGGATAAGTCTAGGTCTTCAAACAGCTAGGATCTCTTCAGACATTACCTGAAACATGCTCAAAAGAAAATTGTGTCAACTATAAAGTTGGTGAATTCAAGTGCTTAAAGTTCAAAAACAAAAGGACTTAATAAATCCTTCTTTGATTAAATGAAAAATAATCATTGCTTATCATCGTGGGAGAAATAAAATCATAATCAACCCTGCACTCAGTCCCCGGTTAGCCTCTTCTAAAGTTGTGTTTTACCGGATATTCCCGAAGGAAGAAACTGAGCCCCATACCAGTGAACCCTACCTGCCCGGATGGTTCACCATAGAATCTTAACAAAACTTGTTACATGCCACAACGATCCCTCAGGATCTCAGTGGGGTAACTTCCTGGAACGGAAGCCACTGTGTGTGGGGGATTCCCCAAATAGATCTATCCATATAAATCAAGCGGTTCACGAAAGAATTAATGATCATGATATAAGAATTAGCAGGTAACTACAATCCCACATAGTATCATCAAATAAAGCACAATCATAGTTCATAAAAGTAGAGCATGTTCCATCCCAAAACAGTAGTAAAAAGGGATCACTAGAACTCACCTTAGATATCAAGCAAAAAGAAATTCTTCGCGTGCCGGGATTGTCTCAAGTCTAGCACCCTAACATAAGTATATTAAGTGATTAGCTACTGCTCTAAACCTATTTAAGGAGCAACAATAGTGCCTAAGACTTAAATGGACGGGTTCGGTTTTGATTCGGTTAGGGTTTGTATAAAAGGTTCCTTTTATGGAAAGTCATGGTTTTTCATGAAATCAAAGGTTTCTACATTACTAAACCAAGAATATATAGTAATTATGCCATTTAAGGGGGAAAATGAACTTATGGGAGTCGGTTATGAAGTTTTGCAAAATTTACAGTTTTGCCCCTGAAGTTTCAAAATTGACATTTTCTACCCTTAAGATTAGTTTCTTGCATTAAGTGACCTCTATACTTAAAAATCAGGTTCAAGACCTTAATTTAACTTAGTTTTAAGAGTTTATAACCAAAAATTCAGTTTATGGTCTCGGTTTGCAAATTACGCTTTTAACGTTGCCGGTTACGGTAAAACCGAACGGTGTAAAAATGGTTATCTATTATTTCTCGCCTTTTTGAGTCTAAAACCAGTAGATGACTTTTTAAAGTCATTTTAATAAGTTTCCAACCTTTTAAATCACAAATTTTGCCCCTAGTAGTTGAAAGACCTGTTTTTACGTTTAAACCGTTAAAATGCGTTTTTAGTCGGGTTTGACCATTTTAAAAGCGTGTTTGACCAACTACTTTACTTTTGAGGTTATTTTATCTTTTAACCTACTGGAAAATCATGATTTTTATAATTTGTAACATTTAACCCATTTATCGTATATTTTTCCTTAAAAACGCCTCTCGGTTTACACCCGGTTTCACTTAAAATCCATTTAAAATACCATTTGACCACTAAAAATTCTCATTAGCTCCAGAACACTTTATTAATCCTTAATGAACCTGGAATTCTTTTTAAAAAGTTTATAGTTCAAGATTTCTTGTTTTTAAGTCATTTTAACACGTTTTCGGGTCCCGAAAGTGACCAAAATGGGCCTAAACACATTATGTCTTTTGTTCCAGAGGTCAAACCATGTTATTAAACTTAATATGCACTAAAACTTACTGAAATAACAGTCCCAACACGTTGCCTAAGTGTTCTACACATACAAAGGTTTCAAGAGGTAAAAATAAGCCATAACCGACCATTACACATGTGTGATTCATGGTACCTTAAGTTTAATCATTGCCAAGACTTATCTTACTTAAAAATCAGATTATTGAGGTGCCTTAAAAGTCATTTTGAGCAGGTTACACGTTTTGTTTTGAAGGGTTACAAGATACACAAGTTTGATAGTGCCAAAAACACCAAAATAGGGTTTTCAAGGGGTAAATCGGGTTCTACCCCTTAGATTGACTATTATATCATGTGATATACCTTCAAGAACGTTGGGAACTCTTCAAGAACAAGGTGAGGGTGAGAGGTTTCTGTTACAACAAGAAAAAGTAAGGTTTTTAGGTGAACAATGAAGTTAAACTTGAGAAATGACCAAAACCGAACATAGTGAGCTTACACTTGATGTATCTCACGGTTTAGAAGGTGTGGATGGTCGTGAATGGATGAAATCTCCTTGGATGAGGCTGGAGAATCTCGAACAAAAGCTGGAACCTCAAGTATTGCACGTTCCAAGCCTCAAAACATCACCAAAAGTCACCTTTCTTGCGGTATGCTGCTGGCCGATGGTTGTTGTTGTTGTTGTTCACGATTTTGGAGCTTGAAAGGAGAGTATTAGGGAGTGTTTGATAGAGAGAATGTGGGTTCAGCTGATGAATTCGAAAATGAGAGAGAGAGGAGGAGTGTAGAGTGTGTCTTGCAATATGGAGAATTGCATGAGAGGGGAGTGGTGGGTATGTAGGTGGTGTAGAAGACCATGGATTGGCCAAGAAGGGGTGGCCGAATTTGGCCTCTAGTGAGGCATTTTTGTTTTAATTTTTATTGTAGGAAATAATATTATGGGGTATTAATTTGATGTGTAGTGTATAATTATTAGTTAGTAGATGATGTTAGTTGATAACATGTGTAGGATCATTCTTGCATGATCCGAAATTTCCAAGTGTGAGGGTGTACACATATTTTTAATTGATTCAATTGATATTCTTAATTCTAGATAGGGTGACTAATTGACATTCCCGGACACTAATTTTTAAAAAGGTAGAAACCTAATTTGGTTAATAATCAAAAGTAAAAATCACATGAAATCATAATTTACATCAAATAGCAAGAATTGATTCCAATTTCATAGTAGGGTTGTATAGTTTCAATTATTAGCACTCATAGCATGGATAATGATGCAAGTAATCTAGGGTTAGGGTAACAACCTGAAGGTCGGTTGTCACTTTCTCCCACCGTTTAAGAAATTTCGTCCCGAAATTTAACTCTGATTAGGGACTGAACGGGTGGGTTTGAAGAGGTGTGGATAGTTCTTCCTCATTTCATCTTCACGCTCCCAAGTAAATTCAGGTCCTCGCTTGGAGTTCCATCTAATTTTAACCTTGGGTATGCGGCTCCGCCGGGGTTGTTTGACCAAACGATCCGTGATCTCCACAGGTTCTTCCACAAAGTTCAGTTTGTCGCTTATCCTTGCTTCTTTTAATGGTAGTTCCAGGGTTTTGTCTACCATGCTCTTCTTCAAGTTTGACACATGAAAGGTGTCGTGTATGTGACTCAATCCCGGGGGTAGTTTCAACTTATATGCTACTGGGCCAATTCTCGCCATTATCTCAAATGGTCCAATGTATCTTGGGCTTAGTTTTCCTCTTTTTCCGAATCTCACCGTTCCTTTCCACGGTGCTACTTTTAGCATCACTCTGTCGCCCACTTGGAACTCTAGAGGTTTCCGCCTCCTGTCGGCGTACTTCTTCTGTCGGTCTCTAGCTGCTCTCAGTCGTTCCTTTATCTTATAGATCTTATCGGTGGTTTCCAACACTATGTCGGGTCCCATCACTTGGCTGTCACCAATCTCATTCCAACTCAAGGGTGATCGGCATTTCCTGCCATAAAGGACCTCGTACGGAGCGGCTTTGATACTCGCGTGGTAACTGTTGTTATAGGCGAATTCCACCAAAGGAAGATGGTTATCCCAGTTTCCGCCAAAGTCCATCACGCAAGCTCTCAACATATCTTCCATCGTTTGAATAGTTCTTTCGCTCTGTCCGTCGGTCTGAGGGTGGTAAGCCGTGCTAAGATCTAAACGGGTTCCTAAAGCTTGCTGGAACGATTTCCAGAAACGAGAGGTGAAACGGCTATCACGGTCTGAGATGATCGACAGAGGCACTCCATGCCTTGTTACAATCTCGTCGACATAAAGTTGGGCCAGTTTCGTCATATCGTAGTCTTCTCTAATTGGCAAGAGCTGATTTGGTTAGTCTGTCCACTATTACCCAAATAGCATCGTGACCTTTAAACGTTTTAGGCAGCTTGGTAACGAAATCCATCGTAACATTATCCCATTTCCATTCGGGAATCTCAGGTTGCTGCAACTTTCCCGATGGTTTTTGGTTCTCAGCTTTTACCATGGCACAAGTTAAACATTTCCCCACATAAACAGCGATTGATCTCTTAATTCCTGGCCACCAGAAAAGTGTCTTTAAATCCTGGTACATCTTATCACTTCCAGGATGAATTGAATACCTAGACTTGTGTGCTTCATCGAGGATTACTTCTCGAATTCCTCCGTGTTTTGGCACCCAAGTCCTTCCACCATATCTATATGTACCATCGTCCCCTATCTCCAATCGCTTTTCCATTCCAGTCAATCCTTCTTCCTTTAGTTTCTCTTCCTTTAATGCCTCGCCTTGAGCTTCCTTCAATTTTGCTATAAGGTTGGTATACACACTCATTCTTAAGGCTCGTACTCGAAGAGGTTTCTCTCTTTCCTTTCGACTTAACGCATCCGCCACAACATTGGCCTTACCAGGGTGGTAGCGGATCTCGCACTCGTAATCGTTCAATAGCTCAACCCATCTTCTCTGACGCATGTTGAGCATCTTTTGGTCAAGGATATGCTGCAAGCTTCTATGGTCAGTGTAGATAATGCACTTTGTGCCATAAAGGTAATGCCTCCACATCTTAAGGGCAAACACCACGGCACCCAACTCCAGATCGTGCGTCGTGTAATTCTTCTCATGATCATTCAGCAGTCTCGATGCGTAAGCAATCACCTTATTGCGTTGCATCAATACACATCCTAGTCCTTGACGCGAAGCGTCACAATAGACCACGAAGTCTTCTACTCCTTCTGGAAGAGCAAGTATAGTGCACTGCATAACTTCTCTTTAAGTGTTTCAAATGCCTCATTCTGCTCTCGCTCCCACACAAAGGTTGTGTTTTTCTTGGTTAGTGCGGTCAAAGGTTGCACTATACGCGAGAAGTCCTTTATAAACCTTCGGTAATAGCCAGCCAGTCCTAAGAATTGCCTTATCTCTGTAGGAGTCTCAGGAATCTTCCAATTCTTTATGGCCTCTATCTTGGAAGGGTCAACTTGAATCCCATCTTTGTTCACCACATGGCCTAAGAATTGGATCTGGCGCATCCAGAATTCACATTTCGAGAACTTGGCATATAGTTGCTCATTCTTGAGCAATTCAAGGATTAGCCTGAGATGCTTCTCGTGCTCGTCTTTAGTTTGAGAATAGATTAGTATGTCGTCGATAAACACGATCACAAACTTGTCGAGGTAAGGGCGGCAAACGCGATTCATGAGGTCCATGAATGCTGCTGGAGCATTAGTCAGTCCAAAGGGCATGACCAAATACTCATAGTGTCCATACCTAGTTCGGAAGGCAGTTTTGGGTATATCTTCTTCTCTTATCTTCAGCTGGTGGTATCCTGACCTCAAGTCTATTTTGGAGAAGTAACTTGCTCCCTGCAATTGATCAAATAAGTCGTCTATTCTCGGGAGAGGGTAACGATTCTTTATGGTCAGCTTGTTCAACTCCCTGTAATCAATACACATTCGCAGCGTTCCGTCCTTCTTTTTCACGAATAGCACTGGGGCACCCCATGGAGAGACAATCGGACGTATAAATCCCTTGTCCATCAGTTCTTGAACTTGTACCATTAGCTCCTTCATCTCGGGTGGGGCGAGCCGGTACGGTGCCTTGGCTACTGGTGCAGCACCAGGCATCAAGTCTATCTGGAATTCCACCTATCGATTTGGAGGAAGTCCTGGTAGTTCTTCCGGAAACACCTCTGGGTATTCCGAAACTACGGGAATCTCTTCGATTTTCTTCTCTTTTTGGGTTTTCATCACATAGACTATAAAAGCTGGACATCCCCTCTTCAAGCTCTTGGTAGCTTTCAAGTGAGATATCATAGGGTATAGAGTGTTACTCCTTTCTCCTTCTACCACTAACACTTCTTCAACGCTCAATGGTATCTTGAGCAGTCGCTCATCGCATACGATTTCAACTTTATGCTTCGCTAACCAGTCCATACCCACGACCACATCAAATCCTCCTAACTTAATGGGCATCAAGTCAATCTTAAACACATTCCCTTTTAGATTCAGGGGGCAATCCCTAATGATTTCGTTAGCTTCTAAAATATTACCGTCAGCTAGTTCTACGGTAAATGTATCAGTCAAGGTGCACGCGTCTAAGTTAATCAATTGCCTAAAGGTACTAGAGATAAAACTAGCAGTCGCTCCAGTATCAAACAGTACAGTAGCGGGATGATTATTTACAAGGAACGTACCGTTGACAACGTCGGGTTCCTTACGAGCTCCTGCTGGGTCCATAACGAAAGCTCTTCCCTTAGGCTTATTGGGCTTGGCATCCTTGTCTCTACCCAGCTTAGGACACTTGTTCCTCATATGCCCTGGATCTCCACACTCGTAGCATTGTTTCCCCGGTACATAAGTACAGTCCTTAATTAGATGGCCTGTTCTCTTGCACCTAAAACAGGGCATCGGGTTACATTCTCCTTGATGATGTAACTTGCACTTGCTGCAGAGTGGGCTTGTCCCCGTATACAATCTCCGGTTTTTGCTTCCTTGATCATCACGTCTCATTCCTTCAGAACTCCTTCTACTCGACCCACTGCTACTTCCAATCGCTCTTTTTGCTTCAAACCACTTCCTCTTGTCTCCAACAAACTTCTTCTTCTCATCAGCCCTTCCTTGATCGGTCCATCCAGCCCTAATAAGATCGTCAGTCAGACTGCTGGTAAGGTCGACAGCAGCTTGTAGGGTCATTGGCTGAGAGGCACGAACCATACCCCTAACTCTTGGGTGTAGTCCCCAGATGAACCGTGCTACACCTTTGGCTTCTGGCGTCACCAAATGTGGCACAAGTTGGGACAGGGCTAAGAAACGATTGATGTATTCGGTGTAGTTGGGTCCCTTCATCTCCAAGCTTAAAAATTCTGTCTCCAGCTTCTCGAGTTGATTGATGGGGCAATATTTGTTGGTCATTAACTCTCGGAATTCAGTCCAACCCATTCGATTTGCAACGTTTCTTCCACGGCTCTGGGTAATGGACTTCCACCATTCAAGAGCTGATCCTTTGAGAGATTGTGATGCAAATCTCACCATGTGCTCCATCTTGCACTCGCTGATGTCTAAGACGGCTTCCATTTCGTCGATCCACCTGTAAGTCTCTATAGCACCCTCGGTGCCATAGAAGTCCTTGGGCTTGCAGGCCATAAAGGTCTTGTAAGAGCACCCATTCCTTAACTCCTCAGCTTCATCATCGTGGCTCTCAGCGTTTATCGGCCGTTCATTCCCAGTAGTGTTATCCCGGTCTGCATTTATCTGTGCAATGATAGTCGGAATGGCGTTGGCCAGTTGCTGAGCTACGAGGTTAGCAATCCTTTCGTCACTCTCTTGATTAGTATTCTCCCCGTGGGGAGTCCCTGGTGGAGTAGGTTGGGTTCCAGTAGGCCTTGCTCCCTCATGGCGGCCTCTGGTGGCTCCACGTCGACCAAAACGTGTTCCTCTGCGAGTCGGCATTCTAATAGTATAACAAATAGATTCGTTTAGCATCTTATAAATTTTGTTTCGGATAGCCTAGGCATCATCATCCTATCACACCACGCCTCGGAAGAGGAATCATGGCATGCACATACATGTATTTACAACCCACTAAAGAACCTTAAATGTCCAATTCAAAACATGATATAATAGTTGGGCAACAATTTAGAAAAGGCACAGACAATCTCAAAACACAACAAAACATATAGCAGTTTAATACAGACAGTTAAAAAGTTTTTAGCATCTCAAAAGCAGTCAACATAGTATCATCCAAACGAGTAGAATCAGAGTCACGCTCTTACAATTTGGAAGGTGCCATCACCCCCATAATATAAAAATAATAGTCTCATACAAGAATTCAAATAGTTTCCTTCTACTGTCCACAGACAGATAAATCGCACTGAGTACTCCAGTTCTCACATCCACTTCCTCTTTAACCATCCAAACCACCCGGTACCCTTCTTCCTCTGCTCCTGCTCCAGACGCTTCACTCCCTGTGTAGCCATCATCGCCTGAAATTGAGCCGACTGAGAAGTTCGAGTGGCGTGCTGAACAGTCAGCTCATGACGGCGAACAGTCCTCAAAATCTCATCTAGTGTCGCATCGGAGGGTCCTACATCACTCGCCCGGCGACTCGACTGGGAGTACCTATCACCAGCCAGTACAGTGGGGCCGTCATACATACTATGTCTCGGCGGCATCAGGCGCTCGTCGCGAGGGTCAAACAGTGGGGGTACCGATGTCGGAATCCTAACTGGCGGGGGAGGAGGAGGAGGCATCCTAAAGGATACGGAGGATCCTGGTCTAACGCTCTTGCGAGGTCGGGTGACAGTACGCGCACCCCTATTCCCAATAGGTGGGATGGGTGAGAGGGTCGGAGCAGCTACTTGAGGAGAGTGGGATCGCGTTCGGCTTCGGGAAGGTGATGTGGATGAAGAGTCCTCGGAAGCCTCAGTGTCTTCGGACGTGACGGATATCCACCCTGGATGTCCGCATCTCCGGAGGTACGCCTCATACTCCGTCTGGGGTTTCTCTCTCCTTAGATGTCCGGTAGGAGCGGTCTCAGCGTCGGGGTGAGCAGGCGCCTTTCCTTTATCAGCCATTATCGTTATCCTGTAAGAAATACATCATGAGTAATTTGGTTTCTCATAGCTCATGATTTACATAATAGTACTAATAATAGTAGTGATGGCAATAGTATCTGTTATTCCAACATATAGCTGTCTGTTTTGCCCAGATCAATAGTTTCTTCAAGTAGTATCGGATAACATAGTTCATCATAAAAATCATTTAAATCCCCTTTTTTAAAATTAGTTTCAAATCATCAATATAAACCAGAAAAAGTCCAACCATAACCTAAAGATCAGTGATGGAAATTACGCGTCCGGTAAATTCATGATTACGTTGATCAAGTGTAATCATCAATTTACCCAACCCGATCATTCCAACACTTCCCACAAGGACAGTCCTAGGGTATCAGGGTTGTAGCCTAGGGTCTACTATGGCATTCCCGACTTCTCTACAACCTTTGGCTCTGATACCAATCTGTCACACCCCGGGCCCAGGTAGGGTGGGACGTCACAGACTAGCAACAACATATGGCAGCGGAAACAAACCATTATAAGAGCTCAAAGGAGAGAATATCACATGGCATTTAAGTTTTAAAAAGGTAACGGGGCTAGATACACATCAAGACCCCAATTAAGTTTTACAATCATCCATAAAAGTGAAATTGTAATTGTTCAACACAAAATATTAATTGTTCAAATGTTTCATCAAGGAAATAAGCCAATGCCATGTCACGGGGATAAGTCTAGGTCTTCAAACAGCTAGGATCTCTTCAGACATTACCTGAAACATGCTCAAAAGAAAATTGTGTCAACTATAAAGTTGGTGAATTCAAGTGCTTAAAGTTCAAAAACAAAAGGACTTAATAAATCCTTCTTTGATTAAATGAAAAATAATCATTGTTTATCATCGTGGGAGAAATAAAATCATAATCAACCCTGCACTCAGTCCCCGGTTAGCCTCTTCTAAAGTTGTGTTTTACCGGATATTCCCGAAGGAAGAAACTGAGCCCCATACCAGTGAACCCTACCTGCCCGGATGGTTCACCATAGAATCTTAACAAAACTTGTTACATGCCACAACGATCCCTCAGGATCTCAGTGGGGTAACCTTCCTGGAACGGAAGCCACTGTGTGTGGGGGATTCCCCAAATAGATCTATCCATATAAATCAAGCGGTTCACGAAAGAATTAATGATCATGATATAAGAATTAGCAGGTAACTACAATCCCACATAGTATCATCAAAAAAGCACAATCATAGTTCATAAAAGTAGAGCATGTTCCATCCCAAAACAGTAGTAAAAAGGGATCACTAGAACTCACCTTAGATATCAAGCAAAAAGAAATTCTTCGCGTGCCGGGATTGTCTCAAGTCTAGCACCCTAACATAAGTATATTAAGTGATTAGCTACTGCTCTAAACCTATTTAAGGAGCAACAATGCCTAAGACTTAAATGGACGGGTTCGGTTTTGATTCGGTTAGGGTTTGTATAAAAGGTTCCTTTTATGGAAAGTCATGGTTTTTCATGAAATCAAAGGTTTCTACATTACTAAACCAAGAATATATAGTAATTATGCCATTTAAGGGGGAAAATGAACTTATGGGAGTCGGTTATGAAGTTTTGCAAAATTTACAGTTTTGCCCCTGAAGTTTCAAAATTGACATTTTCTACCCTTAAGATTAGTTTCTTGCATTAAGTGACCTCTATACTTAAAAATCAGGTTCAAGACCTTAATTTAACTTAGTTTTAAGAGTTTATAACCAAAAATTCAGTTTTATGGTCTCGGTTTGCAAATTACGCTTTTAACGTTGCCGGTTACGGTAAAACCGAACGGTGTAAAAATGGTTATCTATGATTTCTCGCCTTTTTGAGTCTAAAACCAGTAGATGACTTTTTAAAGTCATTTTAATAAGTTTCCAACCTTTTAAATCACAAATTTTGCCCCTAGTAGTTGAAAGACCTGTTTTTACGTTTAAACCGTTAAAATGCGTTTTTAGTCGGGTTTGACCATTTTAAAAGCGTGTTTGACCAACTACTTTACTTTTGAGGTTATTTTATCTTTTAACCTACTGGAAAATCATGATTTTTATAATTTGTAACATTTAACCCATTTATCGTATATTTTTCCTTAAAAACGCCTCTCGGTTTACACCCGGTTTCACTTAAAATCCATTTAAAATACCATTTGACCACTAAAAATTCTCATTAGCTCCAGAACACTTTATTAATCCTTAATGAACCTGGAATTATTTTTAAAAAGTTTATAGTTCAAGATTTCTTGTTTTTAAGTCATTTTAACACGTTTTCGGGTCCCGAAAGTGACCAAAATGGGCCTAAACACATTATGTCTTTTGTTCCAGAGGTCAAACCATGTTATTAAACTTAATATGCACTAAAACTTACTGAAATAACAGTCCCAACACGTTGCCTAAGTGTTCTACACATACAAAGGTTTCAAGAGGTAAAAATAAGCCATAACCGACCATTACACATGTGTGATTCATGGTACCTTAAGTTTAATCATTGCCAAGACTTCATCTTACTTAAAAATCAGATTATTGAGGTGCCTTAAAAGTCATTTTGAGCAGGTTACACGTTTTGTTTTGAAGGGTTACAAGATACACAAGTTTGATAGTGCCAAAAACACCAAAATAGGGTTTTCAAGGGGTAAATCGGGTTCTACCCCTTAGATTGACCATTATATCATGTGATATACCTTCAAGAACGTTGGGAACTCTTCAAGAACAAGGTGAGGGTGAGAGGTTTCTGTTACAACAAGAAAAAGTAAGGTTTTTAGGTGAACAATGAAGTTAAACTTGAGAAATGACCAAAACCGAACATAGTGAGCTTACACTTGATGTATCTCACGGTTTAGAAGGTGTGGATGGTCGTGAATGGATGAAATCTCCTTGGATGAGGCTGGAGAATCTCGAACAAAAGCTGGAACCTCAAGTATTGCACGTTCCAAGCCTCAAAACATCACCAAAAGTCACCTTTCTTGCGGTATGCTGCTGGCCGATGGTTGTTGTTGTTGTTGTTCACGATTTTGGAGCTTGAAAGGAGAGTATTAGGGAGTGTTTGATAGAGAGAATGTGGGTTCAGCTGATGAATTCGAAAATGAGAGAGAGAGGAGGAGTGTAGAGTGTGTCTTGCAATATGGAGAATTGCATGAGAGGGGAGTGGTGGGTATGTAGGTGGTGTAGAAGACCATGGATTGGCCAAGAAGGGGTGGCCGAATTTGGCCTCTAGTGAGGCATTTTTGTTTTAATTTTTATTGTAGGAAATAATATTATGGGGTATTAATTTGATGTGTAGTGTATAATTATTAGTTAGTAGATGATGTTAGTTGATAACATGTGTAGGATCATTCTTGCATGATCCGAAATTTCCAAGTGTGAGGGTGTACATATATTTTTAATTGATTCAATTGATATTCTTAATTCTAGATAGGGTGACTAATTGACATTCCCGGACACTAATTTTTAAAAAGGTAGAAACCTAATTTGGTTAATAATCAAAAGTAAAAATCACATGAAATCATAATTTACATCAAATAGCAAGAATTGATTCCAATTTCATAGTAGGGTTGTATAGTTTCAATTATTAGCACTCATAGCATGGATAATGATGCAAGTAATCTAGGGTTAGGGTAACAACCTGAAGGTCGGTTGTCACACATCTCCCTCCCCTTAGAAAAACTGAATGAACTGGCTGACATGGAAGTGTCAAGAGAGATGAAAGAAAAAGAGGATGCAAGGCTACTTCTCCAATTCAAAAAGGAGAAGAGACAGAAAAGACTCTACAAGCATGCTCCCACTCTCTCCCTAGTTCAAGAAAGCCCTGTACAAGAAGATGTGGCTCCACAAGAACCTCAGGTAGACAAAGAAGAAGATAGGATCAAAATGATCAATTACCTGAGTACCACAGGCTTCTATCAGGCAGATGCACTTCTTCCCTTGTCCTATGACTTTATTGAGTTTGAGTACTTACAACAACTTGAACTTGAGTTAGTCAAAGAGAGAAAGACAACAAAAAGGAAGCTAAGGGAAGAAGCTGCAAAGTCAAGAGCCATCATCCAAAAGAGTATGAAGAAGTCTGCTGATAGACAAAGGATGATGAGCTTCTTGAAGCTATATGGATTCTCCGGAAGGAGACTTGGCCCTATGTCTCTATCCACAATGGATGAGCATATAAGGGTGATCAAGCAGAAGATTAAGAGTGGTGAACTGATTGACTTACACTCTCTTCCAAGTCAAGTCCCACCTGAAGTGGAGGTTAAGTTTGAACAACCTGAGACACCTCAACCCGGACCTCCTGCTGAGCCTCAGCAAACTTCATCTTATGATCCAAAGCAGGGTCAAACTCCGTCTCCTTCTGAACCTGTGAGGGAGGAACACCCAACTGAGAAAGACAAGGATGATCAACAAGGTGCTGCAGACCAGTCTTCTCAGTTAAAGTCATCTAAGAGGAAGAAGAGAATGGCTTTTAAACCAAAGTCTAAGAAGAAGAAGCCTAAGTCATCTACCTCTACACCTCAGTCTGAGTCAGATCAACCTGAGGAAGTGCATGATGAGGCAGCCCAATCAACTCCAATGCAAGTGGCTCCTCTGACAGCTGAGACACCCATCTTGTCCTGGACTTACTCTACCAATCCAGAAAGATGGCATGTTATCAGAGATCAAGGTGTTGAGAATGTCTATACTTGGCAAGACATAATCAACTTACCTCTGCATGATCTCTTTGAGATGAGAAGATACTATGAAGGTCTGAATGATCCTGACCATCTAATGAAGAAGGGTATGGTCATGATTGTGCTGAAGACCACTAACATCTGAAGATCTTCTAAATGTTTTGGTAGCATCAGCCTAGGGGGAGTTTGTAAGGATTCCTTTAAGTCTGATGCAAACCAAAACATCCAATGTCTCTCTGCAACACATTCACTAAGTACTGAAGAAGAAATGCTTCGGAAGTTTTACACCATACACTAGAAAATACTCTAAGTGTAAAATCTTCCGAAGCCAAGACCAATATCTTCCGAAGCCAAACATGAAGTCTTCCGAAGCCTCAGAGACAAAGTCTTCCGAAGCTTCACCCTATGAAGACATATTTCTTCCGAAGACTTTTAGTAAACATGCTTTATCTGATGTACTGTTCCATAAAGCTGGACACCTTTCCGCTGCATCTCTGTAAAGTCACCAACTTACATGAGTTAGTGAAAAGGTCCATGCTTTTGGTAACTGTACATTGAGGTCTTGAGTCTGTAACTTTCTACTTTATGTACTTTATCCTTTTTGTAATAGATAAGGATGTGAACTATGGCATGTCATAGTCACAAGGTCAAAAGGCAAATATGCCTTTTGATTCTACAATTGATTTTGTTTGTGTCTAGTCAATTGTATCCAGCTGGCTTTCAAAGTATAGCCGGCTGTAGGTTGTAGTATAAGTATTCCAAGTTCTTGTATCTTTCTTTATGCTTTGTAACACTTGTAAAAGAACTTGAGAAAGCAATATACTGCCTCCTTGAAACCCAAATCTCTTGTTCTGTCTCTTTAACTTTACTTGTGTTCTTTGTATCAATATATTGGTTAATCCAGTTCAATGTTTGATCAAGTTTAGTTAATCTCCTCTTTGTGTTGTTGTGTTGTAATTGTTAAGCCTTAACCGGTCCTGCACATACGTCATCAGGAGTCGGCAATACATCGACTTTAGCACCAAATAGGCTTGTCAGGCCCAAAGATCTAAGATGTCGCCAGGCTAGCAGTAGTTAATGATTGTAAATAAACTATGTATCTCATATAAGACTTACAATAACACAAATAACCATGACAAAAAGGTAAAGATGAATTGCATGTGCATTTACAAGTATCAAGTTGTTTACAAGTGTAAGTTTATAAGGTTAACATGTTTCATCCCTAAAGGTGTGAAATAAAGTAAAAAGGGGCATGGAGAACTCACATGGAAAACTCACAATAATAGTGATGGTTGTAGAGTACATAAGAAAGCTTGAATGTTCAAGAGTCAAAGGTGATGTCCTAAATGATAAAAAGAAACAATAACTTGAGGTCGGAATTCATTACAAGAAGTTAAGACGCTTAGGAATGCCAATAAGCGAAAGGTAGATTGAAAAAGAATTGTAATAAGGCACTTATGTGCACTTTTAAAAACGTTAAAGCATGAAACGGGTTAGACATTTTATTATGTCATTATATGGTATATTAGTCTTCATTTGAGTTATAAAAATATTCTAAGTCTTTGGCATAGCCATTATTTAGAAAAATATTCTTGTGGAATAACTGAATGCGGCGGCATACCCGTCCATATGCAAACGGGATTCTTTGTTTATGTTAGTGTGTTGTTAGCTTAATTTAGGAATGTTAGTGATTATTATAAGATTACTGATTATTAAAATGTTAATAATCAAATGATAATTATTAAAATAAAAAGAGATTTGGTAGAAGAAAGAATAATAGTAAGAACATAAAGTTATGAGAACAATTGGATGTTAGGATGATTAAAATGTATAATATAAAAACAATAAAGGATTACCTTAGTATTAAGAATTCTTGAAATTTCTTGTAAAATAAAATTCTTCAAATTCATCATAACCAATGGATGAAAGAAAGATATGAGAGTGAAGTTTTTAGAGAATAAGCAAATGAAAAGTGAGGCCTAAACCTTGCTTTTATACTTGAGGTTAGGAGGAGGTTATGAATGGTGTTAATAGTGATTTATAAGTCTTTTAAAAGGGGGTTATGATTGAAATTTGAAATAAATATAAAATTAAATAATTTAAATAAATAAAAGAATAATTATAATTTAAATTTAAATTCTTGAAGACTCTAATTTTAACAACTTTTTTTATAAAATATTTATATATAAAACCAATTTGAATTATCAATCAAATTATTTATTTATTCATCTTTATAACTTTTATAAAACTTGTAAACTTTATAATTTGATTATTTATTTTTAATATTTAAAATTCATAATTACTTATAAAACTTTATAAGTTTAATAAAATTCATTTTATAACTTTATAAGTTTTAATAAGTCTTTTCTATTTAGTTATTTGTTGTAGCATGATTAATAAACTTTATAATTTTATGAAAAAGAATTATTTATAAATCAACAAGTTATTATAAGTTGTTTAAATGATAAATTGAATAAATCAATTTAAACTACACGTCTAATATATATAATTCATTAATATAAATAAAATAAGTTAAATAAAGAAATTCATATCGTAAGAAAGTTCGATTTTGGTTCGGGTTCGGGTTTATAACTTGAAATGGCGGATGTTACAGTCTCCCCTACTTTAAGAAATTTCGTCCCAAAATTTAATCACGAGAAGATTGATTTCCAAGATATGAGGAGACTTGAATTTCATTTCTTGTTTGCAAGTGAACTTTTGGGAACGTTTAAATTCAATAAGTTTGGTTATGGTGTTTTGCTATGCTTAAGTTTGTTCGATTTCATAATTCACGATTTCGTGTGTTTCTTGATAAAGTGTACAAGATCATTAAGTTAAATATTTAATTAATAAACTTTTGTATTTCAGACGGTTCAAGACGATTAGGAAGGTTTTGACATAACATCATGTTTTTAGATCGACACAAGACTCAGCTTAAAGAACATGAGTAATGTGTTCAAAACACTTTTTGGATGAGATATGAATTTGATAGAAGCTTCTCAAGTAAGTAACTTTAACAGGGTTCTTAGATGATCGATTCGTATTTACTTATGTCATTGAGGTTTCAAAGGTTCATTAGCGTAATGTTGATACAAGAATTGGGTTTGTTAAGTTTAAAGATTTAATTTAGAACGAGAGCATCATTGTAATGGGTTTTCAGGGTAAGTGCAGTTTTGAAGGGAAGACATTCAGAAAGATTATTAAGGGTCGTTAAGAGATTAGAGATAATGAGCTTAAGACTCAAGGGAACAAAATCAATGAAGAAACGAGTCAAAATAACAAGATGTTTCGAGTGTAACGTTCGGTTTACAAACCAAAACATTACGTTGACTTGTCAAAGTATTATGTCAACTACAACCTTAATGAAGACATGCGTACCTATAAGCGGACACTCACCCCAAGGGTTCCCAGGTAAGGTAAACAGATCCATCGGTTGATTTGGATTTATATGAATACCTTGCCTACACAGAACACCTCGAGATACAGGCATCCCACTCTTCCAGCATTACATGTTTCAAATTGTAGGACACAAACTTTGACGAGACTTGAAAACCACGAATAACGATTCAAAGTTCAATTTAAAACGATTTGATTTAGGCACATAATGCCTTAGAATATGATTTAAGGTTCGTGTGTGCATTGATAAGATTCAAAGTATAAGGATAAGCACATAAGGCATATAATCACAAAATCAGGTATAAACACATAAGGCACTTAAAATTCTATCTAAGCATATAAAATACATGAGAGGACTCACGTGTAAGGGTACTTAGTTATAGTCTAGGTCATTCTATTTCTAATAACCTAAATCCCTATAACCATAGCTCTGATACCAATCTGTCACACCCCAACCGACGGCGGAATCATCGGGGCGGACGAATGGGAGACGATTGCTCATAGCACATGAAACTAATTAAGTTGAAATAATATTAAATATCATTATTTATTAAACATTACAACACAAATAAGTAATTACAAAACAATCAAGATACAACCAATAACGTAAGACTTTCAATTTAAACTAGGTCCAAGTCCTATATGAGCACAAGAAGATCTTCAAGTAGGAAACCTAAAACATGTTAAAAATAAAGGGTCAACTATAAAATTGGTGAGTTCCCAAGGTTTAAACACACGCATACATACATATATATATATATATATATATATATATATATATATATATATATATATATATATATGTAAAAAGGGTTACAAGTAGCAATTCATGTCCATGGCTACGAGTTAGCAAGCTTATAGAACACATACAGTTACAACCAAACCTCGACTTGATTACAAGTATATAAGATTGGCTAAGTGTATTTGGTTCCCATGATGAACAAGCATACGTCATCAGGAGTCGGCAATACATCGACTTTAGTACCAAATAGGCTTGTCAGGCCCAAAGATCTAAGACGTCGCCAGGCTAGCAATAGTTAATGATTCTAAATAAAATATGTATCTCATATAAGACTTACAATAACACAAATAACCATGACAAAAAGGTAAATATGAATTGCATGTGCACTTACAAGTATCAAGTTGTTTACAAGTGTAAGTTTATAAGGTTAACATGTTTCATCCCAAAAGGTGTGAAATAAAGTAAAAATGGGCATGGAGAACTCACATGGAAAACTCACAATAATAGTGATGGTTGTAGAGTACATAAGAAAGCTTGAATGTTCAAGAGTCAAAGGTGATGTCCTAAATGATAAAAAGAAACAATAACTTGAGGTCGGAATTCATTACAAGAAGTTAAGACGCTTAGGAATGCCAATAAGCGAAAGGTAGATTGAAAAAGGATTATTGCATCAATTCTAGATTCTGGACAGAATGTTTGGTATGTGTTTGAACAGGTTTTAAAAATAGAAAATGGTTTCATAAAATTGTAAAAATTTATACTTGACTAGTTCAAAGTCTCCCGGACAACTTGCATTCAGAAACATTTTTATGAAAAGATCTTTAAATAGGTCAAACAAGCAGCACAAGACAGAAGGTGCTGAAATGCGCACTTATCTTGTGAAGGCTATAGTTGAGTCGTCCGATTGAGTTTGAAGACGTATAAACTGTCGTTGAAAAGGTAATTCAATGAACTTAATATTTGAGTCTGATTTTACTCAAATATAGTTTTTTATGATAAAGTTATGGTCGGTTGAAGTAAGATTATATTCTGCCAGAATTGTAGTAAGGCACTTATGTGCACTTTTAAAATCGTTAAAGCATGAAACGGGTTAGACATTTTATTATGTCAATATATGGTATATTAGTCTTCATTTGAGTTATAAAAATATTCTAAGTCTTTGGCATAGCCATCATTTAGAAAAATAATCTTGTGGAATAACTGAATGCGGCGGCATAGCCGTCCATATGCAAACGGGATTCTTTGTTTATGTTAGTGTGTTGTTAGCTTAATTTAGGAATGTTAGTGATTATTATAAGATTAGTGATTATTAAAATGTTAATAATCAAATGATAATTATTAAAATAAAAAGAGATTTGGTAGAAGAAAGAATAATAGTAAGAACATAAAGTTATGAGAACAATTGGATGTTAGGATGATTAAAATGTATAATATAAAAACAATAAAGGATTACCTTAGTATTAAGAATTTTTGAAATTTCTTATAAAGTAAAATTCTTCAAATTCATCATAACCAATGGATGAAAAAAAGATATGAGAGTGAGGTTTTTAGAGAATGAGCAAATGAAAAGTTAGGCCTAAGCCTTGCTTTTATACTTGAGGTTAGAAGGAGGTTATGAATGGTGTTAATGGTGATTTATAAGTCTTTTAAAAGGGGTTTATGATTGAAATTTTAAATAAATATATAATTAAATAATTTAAATAAATAAAAGAATAATTATAATTTAAATTTAAATTCTTGAAGACTCTAATTTTAACAACTTTTTTTATAAAATATTTATATATAAAACCAATTTAAATTACCAATCAAATTATTTATTTATTAATTTCTATAACTTTTATAAAACTTGTAAACTTTGTAATTTGATTATTTATTTTCAATATTTAAAATTCATAATTACTTATAAAACTTTATAAGTTTAATAAAATTCATTTTATAACTTTATAAGTTTTAATAAGTCTTTTCTATTTAGTTATTTGTTGTAGCATGATTAATAAACTTTATAATTTTATGAAAAAGAATTATTTATAAATCAACAAGTTATTATAAGTTGTTTAAATGATAAATTGAATAAATCAATTTAAACTACACGTCTAATCTATATAATTCATTAATATAAATAAAATAAATTAAATAAAGAAATTCATATCGTTTGAAAGTTCGATTTTGGTTCGGGTTCGGGTTTATAACTTGAAAATGGGGGATGTTACAGTCTCCCCTACTTTAAGAAATTTCGTCCCGAAATTTAATCACGAGAAGATTGATTTCCAAGATATGAGGAGACTTGAATTTCATTTCGTGTTTGCAAGTGAACTTTTGGGAACGTTTAAATTCAATAAGTTTGGTTATGGTGTTTTGCTACGCTTAAGTTTGTTCGATTTCATAATTCACGATTTCGTGTGTTTCTGGTGTACAAGATCATTAAGTTAAATATTTAATTAATAAACTTTTGTATTTCAGACGGTTCAAGACGATTAGGAAGGTTTTGACATAACATCATGTTTTTAGATCGACACAAGACTCAGCTTAATGAACATGAGTAATGTGTTCAAAACACTTTTTGGATGAGATATGAATTTCATAGAAGCTTCTCAAGTAAGTAACTTTAACAGGGTTCTTAGATGATCGATTCGTATTTACTTATGTCATTGAGGTTTCAAAGGTTCATTAGCGTAATGTTGATACAAGAATCGGGTTTGTTAAGTTTAAAGATTTAATTTAGAACGAGAGCATCATTGTAATGAGTTTTCAGGGTAAGTGCGGTTTTGAAGGGAAGACATTCAGAAAGATTATTAAGGGTCGTTAAGAGATTAGAGATAATGAGCTTAAGACTCAAGGGAACAAAATCAATGAAGAAACGAGTCAAAATAACAAGATGTTTCGAGTGTAACGTTCGGTTTACAAACCAAAACATTACGTTGACTTATCAAAGTATTATGTCAACTACAACCTTAATGAAGACATGCGTACCTATAAGCGGACACTCACCCCAAGGGTTCCCAGGTAAGGTAAACAGATCCATCGGTTGATTTGGATTTATATGAATACCTTGCCTAGACAGAACACCTCGAGATACAGGCATCCCACTCTTCCAGCATTACATGTTTCAAATTGTAGGACACAAACTTTGACGAGACTTGAAAACCACGAATAACGATTAAAAGTTCAATTTAAAACGATTTGATTTAGGCACATAATGCCTTAGAATATGATTTAAGGTTCGTGTGTGCATTGATAAGATTCAAAGTATAAGGATAAGCACATAAGGCATATAATCACAAAATCAGGTATAAACACATAAGGCACTTAAAATTCTATCTAAGCATAATACATGAGAGGACTCATGTGTAAGGGTACTTAGTTATAGTCTAGGTCATTCCATTTCTAATAACCTAAATCCCTATAACCATAGCTCTGATACCAATCTGTCACACCCCAACTGACGGCGGAATCATCGGGGTGGACGAATGGGAGACGATTGCTCATAGCACATGAAACTAATTAAGTTGAAATAATATTAATATCATTATTCATTAAACATTACAAGACAAATAAGTAATTACAAAACAATAAAGATACAACCAATAACGTAAGACTTTCAATTTAAACTAGGTCCAAGTCCTATATGAGCACAAGAAGATCTTCAAGTAGGAAACCTAAAACATGTTAAAAATAAAGGGTCAACTATAAAGTTGGTGAGTTCCCAAGGTTTAAACACACACATACATATATATATATATATATATATATATATATATGTAAAAAGGGTTACAAGTAGCAGTTCATGTCCATGGTTACGAGTTAGCAAGCTTATAGAACACATACAGTTACAACCAAACATCGACTTGATTACAAGTATATAAGATTGGTTAAGTGTATTTGGTTCCCATGATGAACAAGCATACGTCATCAGGAGTCGGCAATACATCGACTTTAGCACCAAATAGGCTTGTCAGGCCCAAAGATCTAAGACGTCGCCAGGCTAGCAATAGTTAATGATTGTAAATAAAATATGTATCTCATATAAGACTTACAATAACACAAATAACCATGACAAAAAGGTAAAGATGAATTGCATGTGCATTTACAAGTATCAAGTTGTTTACAAGTATAAGTTTATAAGGTTAACATGTTTCATCCCAAAAGGTGTGAAATAAAGTAAAAAGGGGCATGGAGAACTCATATGGAAAACTCACAATAATAGTGATGGTTGTAGAGTACATAAGAAAGCTTGAATGTTCAAGAGTCAAAGGTGATGTCCTAAATGATAAAAAGAAACAATAACTTGAGGTCGGAATTCATTACAAGAAGTTAAGACGCTTAGGAATGCCAATAAGCGAAAGGTAGATTGAAAAAGGATTATATTCTGCCAGAATTGTAGTAAGGCACTTATGTGCACTTTAAAAATCGTTAAAGCATGAAACACGTTAGACATTTTATTATGTCAATATATGGTATATTAGTCTTCATTTGAGTTATAAAAATATTCTAAGTATTTGGCATAGCCATCATTTAGAAAAATAATCTTGTGGTATAACCGAATGCGGCGGCATAACCGTCCATATGCAAACGGGATTATTAGATGTTAGGATGATTAAAATGTATAATATAAAAACAATAAAGGATTACCTTGTGAATCCAAGGATCGTCAATATGAATTATCAGTGTCGATTGATGTCAAGTCAACGTTTGCGGAATTACCGTTGATTTGGTTGAATTGTTTTAAACAACTTTAAAATACAATTAATGATTAATCAGTATTTCATTAGAACATGTTAATGATTACAAATGTATTGAATGAATGATATTAAAGAATGCTATGATGTGATGGCTGCTAGGGTTTGATTGAAAGACTTTGAAGTGATTGTCGTATTGCTATTGCTGTTCTCGATCAATCAATCGTCTAACTCAATAGTGCTTGAATCGAAACCTAGGATCCATATATATAGACAATGATGTTTTAGTTATAGGAAACACCGGATCTCTTGGGATTTGATTTGTTTCAGTTAAGGAATCATCGGATTTCTCGGGATTCGCATAACTGCCTTGTTGACTTGTTGACTTGTAACACTTGTATAATACAAGTGTTTGGACTTTGTAGGAAGTGTCTTCAGTAGGAATTTGTTCTTCCGTAGATGATGTATTCTTCCGAAGGAAACTTGTTCTTCCGAAGGAAACTTTTCTGATTGTTCATCCGCAAAAGATCTTTGGATATAAAAATTACTTTTAAAAATTATATTTACGGAAGAACAAAATGTTCATCCGTAGATGTTTCTTACACTTGGTCAATTTCATAAATTGACCAATTATAATGTTTGTACCTGCAACCATACATAAACCAACACACATATAAATAGGTTAACCTGTATATTTAATGCATACACAATGATGAATTACAAAAATTCATTACAAATATCAATTCAAGTACTAAGCCTATACATAATGAACTAGATCTACTGATTCTAGTCCTAACAATACTCCCCCTTAGGCTTAGATACTTGCAATCAGTTCTTCAAAACTGAAAGATCCTGACTCTGGCAATGATTTTATTGTAGAAGTAAGACACAGCAGTCTCTGATCATCATACTTGTAGTTGATCTTCATCTTGCTGAACTTCTTCAGAGTCTCAAAACTGATCCCTAGAACATCTTCTTTAGTAGTGAGTGTGTCTAACACATTGTTGTTATTCACCACTTCTAGCTCAACTTGATCTGAGATTCTGAGTTCTGTTACTTCATCAAAAGTTGTTCCCTTCAGCAATCCAGCATTAAATCTTCTTCTTTTGTAGACTTTGGCATGTAGTTTGTCAATTACTTGGATCACATGGACATGCAGGAACAAATCATTTTTGCTTTTCATCAGTCAGCTGGGAAAGAATTTGTCATTGAGATATGAGGTGTAGCTGGGTGGAGTAGTTTTATTTCCACAGGATCAAAGATCCTGATCCTGTCAGCTTTCTTGTTCTCAGCATTTCTCAGCAGGACCACCTCCTTTGTCTTCTCAACATAACCCCATTCAGTGATTGGGTATGTGAATTGAGTCCCTTTAATGCATTTGATTGCTGCTTTGTTTCTGCTTTTGTAGCCAACCCTCTTCAAGAATTCATCATCTACATGTTCTGAGGCATTAGACTTGTATCTTTTGAGCCCTTTGATTCTCTTCTGATGCTCTATATCTTCTCTTTTAGCTTCTATCAGGACATCATCTTTAATTTAGTCTTCAACTTTCCCACTAGAGTTGAGAAGTCTCTTCCTCTAGGGTGAATTGGAAATTGCTGATGATTAGACTTTGAAGATCTTTGATGTCATTCTCTGGCAGACTCACACTGAGAGTACATCATGGAAGTATTCAACTCTTCCAGATGTTTTCTTTAATAATGGCACATCCCAGTCTGGATCATATTCCACAGAACTGGGAGTTGTGAGGTGGTCTATCAATTGTATCAGAGTGGACTTCTGCTCAGTTATCTCTCTCACTGTAGTCCCAAGTGGCCATAATTTGCCAGGTATTACTTCTCTTGGCTCTCTGATCAATTTCTTTTTTCCTTTGTGCTGATCTTTAGATTCAACTGTTATAGGTTCAGCAGGAAAGTTTGCTTTGTTCCACATAAGATGGATGTGGAGCTTTAGTTCTGAATCTTAAACCAGTATCCAGCTCAACTTTCATCACATGCTCCATCATCCTTCTAAGTTCCCCTACTGATCTTCCTTTAAGCTCATGTGGTTTGTAATTATGGCCTTGTAACCAGCAAGTCATGTTGTATTTGCTCAGCTTGCTGTGTCACAATGTCCCAACTCTTCTTTGTCTTCTTTTGAATGGATTGAAAGGTGCTGAAGGCTTCATAATCACATTTTGGTATCATAGCATGCAAGCTCAAATTCTTTCAAGAGATTCTTCATCTCAGTCATGTTTAGTCTCTCAACCATGTCATAAGGGAAACCATGGTTTATAAGTGTCATGAACATGGTTGATTCAGGCCTCTCTTCTAATATGTCTTTTGTAGTCAGAAGATCATCAGCCTTTGAGACTTCTCTGTTCTGGTGGAGAGTCTTCATTGATCAGCTCTTTCCACTCTTCATCACTTTCATCATCCTGGTGAGAGATAGACTTCACAGTAGATAAATCTACTGAAGGTGTGTGTTCAGGAGATGTGAGATTTTGTTTCTTGGAAGTACTTTCATCAACAGTTATCTTCTTCTCTGCAGTACCAATATACTTTCTCTTTCTTGAGTACAAAATCAGCTCTTTTGATGCCTCAGTAGATTGTTTTGTTTGAGCAGTTGAAGCATTAGCATTAGATTCTAATGTACTGATCTTCATTTTCAGCTGCTCAATCCCTTCTTCTTTTCTCTTTATCACATTTGACTGAGCAGTCATAGTGCTATGTGCTTGTTCAAACTTCATCATTATCCTTTCCTTTTCTTTGTTTTCAGTTGCTACTGAATCTTTAAGCTCAGCTTCCTTATCAAGTAAAGCATCAATGACTTCCTTATCGCTTTGAGCATCTTCTCTCAGCCTTTTTATTCTTCTTGTGTCTCATCAACTCTTCATCCTTTCTTTTATCATTCCCTTCAGCTCCTGTATTCTTTGCTTTCTTTTGTTTGATTTTAGCACCAGCTTGTTGTACTCAGCAACCAGATAGCTCTTGCTGACAGGGATGTCATTATCACTTAGATCATCTTCATTGTAGGCAATAATATCAACATAGTCTGCTTCTACATCTTCTTCTTGATGAAGAGAATCAACCTCATCATCTTTAACTTCTTCCGGATCAACACTTGCTGAGCTTGACCTGGGTTCAGTGGCTTGATCTACAAGTTCTTGATGAGGTTGTTGTTGTTGATGATCAGTCACTGGAGATACTTGTTCAGTTTCATTTGAGAGTACAGGGGATTCAGTTTTGGATAATGACAGTTTAACTGTACTTGCTTGTGAGACTAATTCTGTCTCCCCAGTGTAAATACTCTCAGTGGCTGAATTTTCAGGATTTGAGGTTGTTGATAAATTTGCATTTGAAGCTGATTTGGTGATTGGGGTTGAATGGGAGAGATTGGTTCTGTATTTTTGGCTGGCTGGGATTGTGGTTGTGGTGTTTGTTGTTGTTTGGTGATTGATGGAGGATAGGAAGTGAGATTGGTTGTGTTTTGACTGGCTGGAGATTGTGGTTGGGGGTGTTTTGTTGTTGTTTTGGTGATTGAGGGTGGATAGGTGAGATTGGTTCTGTATTTTGGCTGGCTGGAAATTGCTGATGTAAGGGTGATGTATCTGGTGAGTGAGTGTCTTGAGTAGAGTTTGGTTGCAGAGTTCTCTTGTTCACTTTCCCACACAAGCTCTTGAGGAATGTCTGCAGTAGCATCAATCCACATGTGCAAACATGTCCATGTCAGCTCCTCATATTCCCAGAAATTTTGTTCAGCACAGATCTTCCAAGGTGTGCTTGAATAAACACACCACCCTCCACAGAAGTTCCAGGCAAATCCGTATTAATGATAAGTTGAATGAACCTTGGAAACATATACATCTTATCAGCCTTCTGTACTTTTAATGTGATCACACAGACAGTTGAAGTGAAGATGTACTTGAGTAATTGTATGTTCTTCCCTCAAAAATACCAATGATACCAGATGATATATGTCTTGAAAATCTATCAAGCCTAGATTCTGTTTGAAATGCACTTCAGATAAGTGTGACACATAAAATCTGTATGGCTTACAGAGTCTTCCCTTCTTGATTTCTCCCTTTTCAAAAGTCACCATCATACCCCATTATGAGAAAAACCTTTTCTATGTATTTATTTTCGAACACATCAGGGTGTCCGGCTTCAACATCTCCAAGTTCAAGAACCCTTCTTATTGTTTGTTCATAAATTCTCAGCCTTTGATTCTTAACTTCAGCAATGATACCTTCACCATCTTCTTCTACGTATGCAGAGTTCCAGAAATCAGTGATATATGATGATTGATAAATCACCGGTTCTGCTGATAGGGCATAGACAGCCTCGATCTTCTTAGATATCTGATAATTTCTTGACACCCTTCTGACACAGGTCGTCAGGGTTTAAGAAGGCACACACATGTGTTCTCTGCGAATCGATTATTATCCATCTGTTCATAAGAAAAGACTTCGTTAAAATCACATTATTGATATGAGAATACGAACAGTTGTGAGATAAAACAAGAATCGAATGGTTCATTCTTGAATATTACGACATGTTTTACCTTAATAACAGCAGATTAAGAACACAGATATATGTTTGCTTAAGGTTTGATTTGGTAAATTTTGAATGCTGAGGAAGTGGGAAAAATTTTGTTGAGTGAGGTTTTCTAGGTCTGAAAAGTGAGCTGTGAAAAAGCGAATAATGATTTGACAAGTCAAACCACATTATTTATACTTTCTGACACATTAATTTTATCTCATTTATTAAGTGGGACCTTTAATGTATTCTTCCATAGAATTAATTTCTCATTAATTAACTGGGATCCTCAATGTATTCTTCCGCAGAACATCTACGGATCAACAACATCTGCTGATGATGTGAAATTGTAACATTAAATTACTTGTTGATCTTTATTCATCCGTAGTTTACCAATCTACGGATAAACATTTAAGATTGATTTCCACATTGTAGCTTCTGCTGATGCTTAAAGTAGCACAATGCAGAAAAATATTGTTGTATGTATGGCCCAACTCCATTGGTTAGAACCATTTATTGCTTTAGGACCTTGTTGGCTTTGTATACATGGCAATTTAGTACAAGAAAGTTTAAAATTATGATTTTTACTAAAATTTTCATGTATCCAGAAGCTAAGATGATGCTCAGATTCCAATTCCTTCAAATTGATAATGATATAGACATTGCTGCTGCTGATTGAGATACTTTTTCATGTATTCTACTCCCCCTAAATTTGTGATTAATGGTGAACTTAAGCATTTATCATAAATTTCTTTAAGAGGAATAACATGATTTTTAACTGTATGATGATGAGCAGATATATATACACATATGATGGGATCATACTATAATACCAAGCCTCTTCCTGGTGACTTATTTTGTTGATTTGATACCTGAACAAGTTCTGATTGCAAGTATATTGTCCACATTAATCCATCCATACAAGAGCTCATGTATCAACTAGGCATGCTGTTTATCATGTTTTCATATTGATTTCAAAATAACTGTTATGGGCTTCACATTCAATTCACAAAGGTTTGTCCTCCCTGTGCAAGTCAAATCATCACTTTTCACACTTAAGACTATGTACTTTAAGTTATAAGATCTATCTTGAGATGCATTTGACATCTCATTGATGCATTGATGAAAAAGCTCAAGATAATATACAGTTGATCACATAGGATTCTTTTGAGAGCTTTAGATATGATCATCATCAGGTCACCAGGTCTTTACTCACGTAAAATAGAGGTGCCTTTAACCCAGGTCTTTGTTCACACAAAACAGAGGGATGATGAGGATCATGATCTTTTCACCTTTTTCAACTGATATTCAGTATGGTGATCATACACCCAGGTCTTTGTTCACACAAAGCAGAGGGAGTATTATTTGCAAAGATAGATATTATAAAGTGTTTTACATAGTGTGTTTAGATGAGTGATTTGATCACATTAGGATAAGACTCACTTTGTATTCTCAAAATGAAGTTTCCCACAAACAATCATTTTAGTATTATGTTTGGCATGCACTCAGTTTAGTTTCCACTCAAGACGAATCTACTCACATATCAAGAAGCTTGCTGAGATTTATTGTTATTTATTTATTCAGGAATAGGCAAAGCTATAGTGTACTATCATTTCCCATACATATGTCATGCTGATGCATCATTACACACAGCTTTTTGTTTGTTTAAATTTGATTAATCTAAGTTAATCATGCCTAGAGACTCAATCAGAAAATTAAATCTGACTGAATCAAAGGCTTTAGTGAATAAATCAGCAAGCTGATTTGATGTATCCACTTTGACTAACTTAATCAACCCCTTTTCTGAGCAATCTCTCAGAAAATGATATATTTTCTCAATATGTTTTGTTTTACTATGTTGCACAGGATTAGAAGTGATAAACATAGCAGCAGAATTGTCTATATAGATAGAAGTTTGAAGAAAATTGTAACCATAGTCAAGCAATTGGTTTTGCAACCAAAGAACTTGAGAGCAACCAGCTGAAGTAGCAATGTACTCAGCCTCAGCTGTGGATACAGAAACATTGGTTTGTTTCTTGCACTGCCATGATACTAGCCTTGGTCTAATGAATTGACATCCACCGGTTGTTGATTTTCTGTTACTGTTACATCCACCATAGTCTCTTACATCCACCATAGTCACTGTCTGAGTATGAGTAGAGTGTAAAGTCTCCATCCTTTGGATACCAAAGACCAAGTCCTGGTTTTCCCTTGAGGTATCTGAAAATTCTTTTTACAGCATTGAGATGTGATTCCTTGGGATCAGATTGGTACCTAGCACATACACACACAGCAAACATAATATCAGGTCTACTGTACTGGCAGTTAAATACATAAGTGAACCTATCATTGATCTATATAATTTTTGATCAATAGATTTTCCAGAGGGATCAGGAGCAATCTTATCAGTTGTTGATGTTGGTGTTTTGCATGAGGATACTTCAGCAAGATTGTATTTCTTCAGAATTTGATGTATGTATTTTTCTTGGTTGATGAATATTCCATCTGCTTTTTGATGAACTTGAAGGCCAAGGAAAAAGGTTAATTCACCCATTGAGCTCATCTGAAATTCAGATTTCATCAGCTCTTCAAAATTCACACACAATCTCTTTTTAGTTGATCCAAATATAATGTCATAAACATATACTTGAACTACTAAGAGATCTTGATGTTCTTGTTTGAGAAAAAGTGTCTGATCAATAGTTTCTCTTTTGTAGCCATGCTTGAGTAAGAAAGATGATAGTGTTTCATACCATTTTCTTGGTGCTTGATGAAGACCATACAAGGCTTTATCTAGTTTGTATGCCCTATGAGGATAATGAGGATCTTCAAATCCGGGGGGTTGTGACACATAAACTTCATCATCAATTTTCCCATATAAGAATGCACACTTGACATCCATCTGATACACAGTAAACTTCTTATATGAGGCATAGGCCAAAAACACTCTTATGGCCTCAATTCTTGCAACTGGTGCAAAAACTTCATCATAGTCTATTCCTTCTTCTTGAGTGTATCCTTGTGCAATCAACCTTGCTTTGTTTCGTACAATAATCCCTCTATCATCCAGTTTGTTTTTGTATAGCCATCTAGTTCCAATAGGATGTTGACCTTCAGGCAAATCAACAAGAGACCACACTTTTTGCTTTCTGAACTGTTGAAGCTCTTCTTGCATAGCTTTAATCCAGCTATTGTCTTTTAAAGCAGTTGTGATGTTTGGAGGCACCACTTGAGAAAGAAAACAGTTGAAGAGACAAAGGTTGGCTGTACTACTTTGGCTCCTTGTAGTTCTCTTTTCAGGATTTCCAATGATGTTGTCAAGTGGATGAGTCTTATGAATTCTCATTGAAGGAGTTGATTCAACTGAATAGATGATTCCAGGTTAGTCATTTCCATTGCCTCAGAATGATTCAGCTCAGGTTGAGAATTTAAGAAATAGTCAAAATGAGAGTCTGTGGATTGGGCTACAGAAGTATCTCCAGTTGTGTTTTGCTCTTCCGCAGGAACTTCTTCGGAAGCATTTTGCTCTTCCGTAGGAACTTCTTCGGTTACATTTTGGTCTTCCGTAGGAACTTCTCCGGATGCATTTTGGTCTTCCGTAGGAACTTCTCCGGATGCATTCTGGTCTTCCGTAGGAACTTCTCCGGATGCATTCTGGTCTTCCGTAGGAACTTCTCCGGATGCATTTTGGTCTTCCATAGGAACTTCTTCCGATGCATTCTGTTCTTCCATAGGTGCTTCTCCGGATGCGTTTTGGTCTTCCGTAGGAATTGCTCCGGATGCATTCTGTTCAATTCCACATGTAGTATCTGCTTCTACTGAAGTGTTTTCATCTGAAGATGGATGTATCCTTGGAGGATCAGCAGATAAGGTTACTTCAGTCATAATAGGTGGAACAAATGGATAACATACTTCATCAGATCCTGCATTGTTCAAATGATCATAATTAAATGATTTAGATAAAGCATCTATGTCAAATAACCATGATGAACCTTTAACTGACTTAGTAAATACAGTTTCATCAAAAGATACATTAGGAGTCTCTTCCACAATGTTATGTTGTGGAATATACACTCTATATGATTTTGATGTTGAAGAGTATCCAACAAAGAAACCATCATATGCTTTTTCTGAAAGTTTTCCTAATGACTCTTTTATGTTCAAAATAGTTACTTGACATCCAAAGACTCTTAGATATCCTATGTATGGTTTTCTTTAAAATAAGAGCTCATAAGGTGTTTTGTTATGTTCTTTGACAATTAATGTTCTGTTTTGAACATTGCATGCAGTATTCACAGCCTCAGCCCAAAAAGTGATAGGAAGTTGTGAATCAGCTAGCATTGTTCTTGCTGCTTCAATGAGAGTTCTGTTTCTTCTTTCAGCAACTCCATTTTGTTGTGGAGTCCTTGGTGCACTGAATTGTCTTGCAATACCTTTGCTCCTGCAAAAGGAATCCAGTTCAAAATTAACAAATTCAGTACCATTATCACTCCTAAAAATTTTAACTTTTGTATCAAGTTGATTCTCAATCTTGATCACAAAGTCCATTAATGTTACTGATGTTTCACTTTTTTGTTTTAAGAAAAAGACCCATGTGAATCTTGTGAAATCATCAACTATCACCAAACAATATTGCCTTTTTCTAATACTCATTACATTGGTGGGACCAAAAAGATCCATGTGAAGCAATTTGAGTGTTGTAGTATTAGTATTGATGGTTTTGGATTTATGTGACACTCTATGTTGTTTTCCTTTGTAACAAGAAGAACAGTGAGTTGAGCAATAAAACTCTTTATTTGGCAATCCAATGACCAGGTTATTTTTCACCAATTTATTCATGTTCTTCATGTCATAATGGACAAGCCTTCTATGCCATAATTGAGACAAGTCTTCTGAGAGTTTAGATATAAGGCATGTTTCATGTTTTGTGAGAGAAGTGTTGTTCATATCCAAAACATAAGTGTTTCCTTTTCTTGCTGCTTTGAGAAGTATCCAATCTTCTAGAACAATAAATCCTGGCTTAAGAATGTAACAGTTAGTATCATCAAACAATGTAGTATAATTTTGATCACAAATTTGAGACACACTAAGTAGATTATACTGTAAATATTTACAGTAATTTACTTTATCAAATTTGAGTACACCATTGGTTATCATTCCTTCACCAACAATTTTACCTCCCATTTTATCCCCACCAAATGCCACATAAGAAGCATTTTTATGTTTGAAATCATGGAGAAGAGAACAGTTTCCTGTCATATGCCTGGAACAACCACTGTCAACATACCACTTGTTGTCAGCTCTCCAATATTGTTCCTGCATTCAGAAAAGAAAATCAGTTAGAAGTGACAACCCAAGTCTTAGTGATCTTGGGTTTGTCAACAGGGTCTAAAACAGTTACTCTTTCATGAACAATTTTTGAAGTTTTAGTTTTAGATTTGATTGATTCATTCTGATTTGATTTAGATGAGGATGATTCTGCTGAATGGGATGGTGATGAAGTAGATTCATGATTCTCAATTTCTGCTTGACTCAGATCAACTTCATTTGTTTGAGTCTTTTGTTTTGATAATGAACCTTTAAATGTCTCACTATCTTTTGTTTTTGAAAGAGGTATATGAATGCCCTTTTCAAATTTATCAAAGAATGAATCATCATCCTTTGATTCCTTATCTGACAAATCTACTCTTTTGTGGGGTGTTTTTGACTGCTGGAAAGTTGGTCTTTTCTTCAATATATGAACACTTGATGATGTTTTGTCCTTTGATTTTGACTTTGATATTTGTTCATACTTCTTCGGTTTTGAACCCTTTGCAGAATCAGTAGATTGAGAATCTGATTCAGACTTATCTGATTCTTTCTTCTTTGTGCCTTTTGTCTTGTTCTTTTTGTTGAAATAACATTCCTGTGTGGAATGATTATTTTTGTTGCAGATAACACAATGTTTGTTGAAGTAGCAATCAGCAGTCATGTGATTGTTCATATTGCAAATAGAGCAGTAGCTGCTGAAGTAACAATCTTCAGTATTGTGATTTTTCATGTCACACCATTTGCAATACTTTTCATTTGATTCTTTCTCAGAATCATTCTTTTTGTTTGCTGAATTTTGTTGTTGTTCTTTCTTCTTCGGCTTTGGATGTGCTTCTCCTTTTTCCACTTTGTGCGCATTTTGATTGTTTGTTGCTGAATTCCTCTTCTGTAGAACAGCTGCTGAAGTTTTCTTTTTCAATTGATAATCTGCTGATACCTTTTTCTTTCCTTTTTCTTTGAATTTCTCTTTTTCTTCAGTGATGACAGATTCATCATTCAATTTTTTGGAGGAGTCTTGTTGCTGAATTAGTTCTTGAAGACCTTCATTCAATTGAGCTATTCTTTTGCAGATGGTCTTCAGCATGTTTCTTTGTTTAGGAGGATATGGCAACTTTGTTTCTTCAAGCACTTTTGGAATATGAGTTTTAAGATGAACATTCTTACCAGTGATTATTCGATCAACATCATGTTCATCAGAATCATCCAAGTCATCACACTTATCATAATCAAATTCTGAATCATTTTGATCTAAAGATTCTGATTTAGAAGATTCAGTTTCACTCACCTCAGCTTCATCATTAATTTTAATTTGAGTTGAATTTTTTTCAAACTTGGTGCTAGGCACAAAATGATTTGACAGAGTGTTGGTCATTGTTGTAGGTAAAGATGTGTAATTATCATTTATAGGTGGTGCAACCGCATTATAACCCAACGCAGACCTTTTCTTTGATTCAATATGAAAATTTAATAATTTCTCATATTGCTGAGATGATAATTGAAACTTCTGAAGTTTCACTTCAGTTGATGCATGATCAGCCATGGATTTTGTTAAGGAAGTGGTCAGATGCTCAACTTGGGCTTTTAGGCTATAATTTTTAGAAACAAATTATTCTAAATCCTTTTGCAAAGAGTTAATTTTTATTTGATACAATTTATGTTCTCTAACATGAGATTCATTCAAAATCATTGTTTCTTTTACTTTGTCAGCCAACTGTTGAGCATGGACTCTATATCGTTCAACTTCCTCAACACATGTTGATGAACACAATCTTTCTTTTACCTCTTTTGCCATTGGTGGAACTGTTTGATCCATATGAGCCATCAATGCTTGATTCTCTTCCAAAACTTCCTTTTCATACACACTCCAGTCACATGTTCCATCTTGAAGTATGTTCAGTCCTGACTCCTTTGGGTTGCAAGGTCCAGCTGATTCTTTGGTGGCTGGTGGGGATGCATTGATCAGTTGAGATTGTTTGTGCAGAGGTCTTTGAGAAGTTGATTGTTGATGAGCTTGAATCTGATGTTGTTGATGCTGCTGGTGTTGTCTCATCTCTGGATATGACTGTTGATTGCATTCTCTTGAGAAATGTCCATAGAGATTGCATTTGTAGCATCTTACTTTTAATTTGTCAACGTCAATCTTTGATGTTTTGCTTGCTGAAGCCAAGTTCTTATTTCTCCTGAGATATTGCTTTGCTCTATAAGCAATCATGGCCATCTGCCATTGTAGATCCATTTCTTCCACTACATCAGGAGGTAGTTCTTCTAAGTCTTGTTGGCAGATATTTGCTGAAGTTAGAGAGCTTCCCACATAGGCTTGGAAACTTGAACTAAACGCTGCAAAGGCTGCTCTTTGTTCTTCAGAGTCCAATATCACAGTTATTGGTTCTGACTAATTGGCTGAATGTGAAGACTTAGCTGTTGCTGTAGTTGTATCTTGTCTATCAGCAGTTCTTCCTTTATTCTTTTGGTGCTTGTCTTGAGATGATTTCTTTGAGGGTTTTGAAGCATAGAAGCTAACTTCCTCCTCATCATCACTCCTAGCACAAGAGTTATCACTTTCATTGTTTGAAATAAATGCACTTCCAACATTATTTGTTTCTTTGAAGTGATAGGGTGAGACATGAGTTCTCACACTCTTGTTTCTTGATTTTTCGTCCATTTCAAGAGCTTCCACTTTTGCAACCAGAGTATCTAAACCAGTTGATTTCAGATCTATAGTGTTCTTGAACATGGATACAGTATGCTTCTAACTTTCTGGCAAAGTGTGGAGCATTTTCTTGTTTAATTCCTCACTTGTATACTTCAACTCCAAAATACTCATCTCAGTGACCAACTGCATAAATCTATGGAGTTGTTGAGGAATTGATTCACCCTTAATATGATGAAATGTTTCATATTGTGACCTGAGGGTGTCTCTCCTTTTACTTCTTATCTCATCACTCCCTTCGCAGAGAGTGTGAAGTATCTTCCACAAGGAGTGTGCTGTTTTATAGTTCTCACACCTGATTAATATCTCTTCAGGTAAAGCCATACTAAGCAAACTGTATGCTTTTATATCAACTTTAACCTTTTTGACATCATCAGGTGATAGATCTTTGGTACTGATTGGTTGATTTTTGTCATTATAATCCGGCCCAAGAGTGGGTGGAATATAAGGACCTTCAGTGATGGATATCCATAAGTCAGAATCAGTATAGTTTACATGATTCCTAAACTTGATTTTCCACGACTTGAAGTCTGCTTTTATTTCCAACTTCGGAGGTTGGTAAGATGAACCACTAAAGTTGCTCATGATGTTAATTGATGAAAATAATTAACAAGATCTGCTATTCAATTGATTTGAATATAGAAACAAGTTAATTAAAACGATTGCAGTTAAATGAAATTAAACTCAATTAAACACAACTAACACTGATAGATCAATTGATCTAAATCAATGAGCACTTGGCTCTGATACCACCTGTGAATCCAAGGATCGTCAACAAGAATTATCAGTGTCGATTGATGTCAAGTCAACGTTTGCGGAATTAACGTTGATTTGGTTTAATTGTTTTAAACAACTTTAAATATCAATAAATGATCAAGAACACACGTAACAAAACACAATTAATGATTAATCAGTATTTCATTAGAACATGTTAATGATTACAAATATATTGAATGAATGATATTAAAGAATGCTATGATGTGATGGCTGCTAGGGTTTGATTGAAAGACTTTGAAGTGATTGTCGTATTGCTATTGCTGTTCTCGATCAATCAATCGTCTAACTCAATCGTGCTTGAATTGAAACCTAGGATCCATATATATAAACAATGATGTTTCAGTTATAGGAAACACCGGATCTCTTGGGATTTGATTTGTTTCAGTTAAGGAATCATCGGATTTCTCGGGATTCGCATAACTGCCTTGTTGACTTGTAACACTTGTATAATACAAGTGTTTGGACTTTGCTGGAAGTGTCTTCAGTAGGAATTTGTTCTTCCGTAGATGATGTATTCTTCCGAAGGAAACTTGTTCTTCCGAAGGAAACTTTTCTGATTGTTCATCCGCAGAAGATCTTCGGATGTAAAAATTACTTGTAAAAAATATATCTACGGAAGAACAAAATGTTCATCCGTAGATGTTTCTTACACTTGGTCAATTTCATAAATTGACCAATTATAATGTTTGTACCTGCAACCATACATAAACCAACCCACATATAAATGGGTTAACCTATATATTTAATGCATACACAATGATGAATTACAAAAATTCATTACAAGTATTAATTCAAGTACTAAGCCTATACATAATGAACTAGATCTACTGATTCTAGTCCTAACATACCTTAGTATTAAGAATTCTTGAAATTTCTTGTAAAATAAAATTCTTCAAATTCATCATAACCAATGGATGAAAGAAAGATATGAGAGTGAGGTTTTTAGAGAATGAGCAAATGAAAAGTGAGGCCTAAGCCTTGCTTTTATACTTGAGGTTAGAAGGAGGTTATGAATGGTGTTAATGGTGATTTATAAGTCTTTTAAAAGGGGGTTATGATTGAAATTTGAAATAAATATAAAATTAAATAATTTAAATAAATAAAAGAATAATTATAATTTAAATTTAATTCTTGAAGACTCTAATTTTAACAACTTTTTTTATAAAATATATATATACTTTATAAAACCAATTTGAATAATCAATCAAATTATTTATTTATTAATCTTTATAACTTTTATAAAACTTGTAAACTTTATAATTTGATTATTTATTTTCAATATTTAAAATTCATAATTATTTATAAAACTTTATAAGTTTAATAAAATTCATTTTATAACTTTATAAGTTTTAATAAGTCTTTTCCATTTAGTTATTTGTTGTAGCATGATTAATAAACTTTATAATTTTATGAAAAAGAATTATTTATAAATCAACAAGTTATTATAAGTTGTTTAAATGATAAATTGAATAAATCAATTTAAACTACATGTCTAATCTATATAATTCATTAATATAAATAAAATAAGTTAAATAAAGAAATTCATATCGTAAGAAAGTTCGATTTTGGTTCGAGTTCGGGTTTATAACTTGAAAATGGCGGATGTTACACACTCTCTTTTGAAGTGCCCCTTTTCTCCACAGTTGAAGCAGGTCACCTTGCTCTTGTCAAAGCCAAATGTAGTGTCCTTAGTAGCAACCAAGTTTTGTCCGCTCTTCTTCACAAACTTCTTCGCCCTTCGAACAACACTTGCTAAGGCCCACATAATATCCATCCTCTCTAGCTCAGTCTCATCTACCTGCTCGTAGTCCTCATCTGCCAGATGGCAGTTTCCAATTTTCCCAGCAACAAGTCCATCATAGGAATGAACCACTGCTGCCAAGAGATCCATGTTCTCTCGAGCTACTTCTACTGTCACGTTTCCGAGATTCTCGGTCTTCAGTCTTGTAGCATTTGCTTCAGATCCAATGTAATGGGTACTAGAAGACCCTGACGTTTCTGATCCTGAAGGAGAGGCTTGTGAGGGACCAGATGAGCTAGACACAAAGGCGGTCTAAAGAGGTGCTCCAGACGTCTTAACTTGAGGAGTGGCATTCTACAAAGCTGGATTCTGAGTGTATGAAGATTTTCTGAGCTCTGTATTTCATCTTAAGTGCTTCTTCTCGCAGCTTTAGAATGAAATCATTGATGTCCATAGTTGCTAGCAATCCATTCTGTCTCAGATTTGAAACAAACGAAGCCCAACTATCTGGCAACCCGTCTGCAAAATTTGACACTTTATCTTCCATGGTGTTGATGCATGTATGTCCCTAGATCATGATTTGTAATGTAATAGATCTTGTCTGTCTGATTATGATGTAATATAAATTGATTAATGAAATGATATGGATTGTTTGTGATTTGTAATGTTTAATATTTCATTAATGAGTCGTTATTGAATTGATTGATTGGGTTTATGATTGTTTGAATGGTTACACATCAAGTTATATTAATTAAAACATTCAAACTTAACTTAATGAAGTTCTCATGCGAATGGCCCATGCGAATGGACCATACGCATGAATAACTTCATACGATTGACTCAATCGCACGACTGAACCAGGAGACTGGATCAGTCGTATGATTGACACATAAGATTGGCTCAGTCGCACGACTGAACACTCAGTCGTGCGGATGAATCAACCGCATGGTTCAATCGCACGACTGAACCATACTTATGGCCCAGTCGCACGATTGAACATTACTAACCTATAAATAGACCCATGTCGTGGAAAAACGTAAGCATTCATACCATTACGATTCCAGACGTACCCTAGCCGTCCAGAGACCTCCCAAATCGTTCTCCAAGTTCACAGAACACATTAGATCGATTCCGAATCGACTTCTAACGTTAGATTCAATTCTTGATTGATTCTTCGTGTGTTCTCACTGATTGGATCGCCAATCAAATAGGATTCTGCACTATTTGATCTGGTTTACACGCTAATCACTAGGTATTTCGTTCAAATACCAGGTCCTAACAAGTGGTATCAGAGCTTTGGCTCTTGATTACGTGTTGATTCAATCAAGATTGCATAAAAGTTTGTGTTTTTGCACTAAAAACGCAATCTTTGCTGTCAAAAGTGATCTTGGACGTTCCCTGCTCATCAAAGTTTGGTTTCTACGGACTTAGGCGATTAGAACTTGCGAAATTTTGATTTTTTACGGCTGAAACACGTCAAACCTAGAAAATTTCGCAAAACAGCAGCTTCAGTCGCACGAGTGACCCATTCGCACGACTGGACTCCATTCGCATTGCTCATTCGCACGATTGGACCTAGTCGCACCTTCATTCGGCCGACTGAACCGTTCGTTCGCATAGCTCATACGCACTAGATTTATTCGCACGACTGAACCAATCGCCCAGTTCAGCCGCACGATTGAACCAGTCGCAGAGTTCATACGCACGACTAGACCATTCGCATCCTTCAGTCGCATCAGTGAAAGTTTGTTTGATTAGACTTAAAGTTATTCGCCATGGAAGATCAGATGTCAGCCTTTACTGCTGGGAAGGACTCTAGGATACAGAACCTGCTGTTGCTTGAGAGTGAGGTGGGTAATCATAATAAACCACCAAAGCTCTTGACTTTAGATGAGTTTCCCCACTAGAAACAACGTTTTGAGATCTACCTCAATGGAGTGGATCCTAATCTGTGGGAAGCCATCGAGATTGGTTATAGTACACCGGTGGGAGCTGATGGAGTTAAGCTAACGTTAGGTGGGATGACGGATGCGCAGAAAGTTAAGTACAATGCAGAGAAAAGGGTTTATGCATTGATTACACAGTCTATCCCCAAAGATAGAATAAGCAGTCCAAGAAACTGTGGGATGAGCTAGAGAAGAGGTATGATGGGAATGCTTCGTTGAAGGCAATCAAGGCTAAGGAGTTAAAGAAGGAATTCGATAACTTCTCATCGATTGGTAATGAGATTTTAGACGACGTCATCGATAGATTCTACCATTTGATGAGCGAACTGCATACACATGGAATGGAAACTACCATGGAAGAGAAAGTGAGTAACTTTGCAGACGGATTGCCTGACAAGTGGGCTTCATTCGTGTCTAACCTGAGACAGAATGGAATGCTTGCAAAGCTAGATATTAATGACTTCATTCTTAAGTTGCGAGAAGAAGCACTTAGGATGAAGTACAAAGCTCAGAAGTCTTCGTACACTCAAAATCCAGCTTTGTACAACGCCACGCCGCAAGCTAAGACATCTGGAGCACCTCTCCAGACTGCATTTGTGTCTAGCTCGTTGGGTCCTTCACATGCTTCTCCTTCTGGATCAAACACGTCAGGGTCTTCTTGTACCCACTATATTGGATCAGAAGCAAGTGCTACTAAACTGAAGACCGAGAACCTCGGTAATGTGACCGTGGAAGTAGCTCGAGAGCATATGGATCTTTTAGATGCAGTGGTTCATTCATATGATGGACTTGTTGCCGGGAAGATTGGAAACTGCCATCTGGCAGACGAGGATTACGAGCAGGTGGACGAAATGGAGCTTGAGAGGATGGACATAATGTGGGCCTTAGCTAGTGCTGTCCGGAGGGCGAAGAAGTTTGTTAAAAAGACCGGACAGAACTTGGTAGCTACTAAGGATACCACATTTGGTTTTGACAAGAGCAAAGTGACCTGCTTCAATTGTGGAGAGAAGGGGCACTTCAAGAGAGAATGTGTCAAGCCAAAGAAGACGGGTAACGGGTAACGGGAACCCATTCTCGTCCTTTACTCGCCAAGACAAGCAAGCTTCCAGTTCTACTTCATCAAGCAAAGATCCAAAAGCCTTGACTGCTCATGATGATGAAGGACAGGATTGGAGCTTTAGGTTTGTCTCACCAGGGGAGTCAAACATTGCAAGTGTAGAGGATATTGATGATGATTCTTCGAGTGAAGGTGATCTAGCAGTTGAGATAGCGATGTCACATAGTGAAGAAGCAACTGCAGCCGAGGTCAGTTACAAGCCTAAGGAGGAGACTTACACGTCAGAGACAGAAAAGACAGAATCACAAGAACCAGAGACATCTGATGCTGCGTTGATGGCTAGCTCTTCTGAACCAACTCAGGTAAGTACTACTGACCAAATGTTTGATAATCATGCTTGTTCTGCTTGTTATACTTTTAGGAATAGCATAGATGAAAAATTTGCTAGGTTATTAGATCATAATGATAACTTAGTAAAAGATTTGCAACTGTGCACTGAGGCAAATAGAGTATTAAAACAAAATGAGCATAGTTATAAAGAAAAGATAGACCTTTTGACTAAACAGCTTAAGAAAACCGAAGTAGTTGCCTTTAACCAAGCTAATGACATTAGATACTATCTAAACTCCCTAGAAGACACTAAGAAGCAAAAGGCAGTTCTAGAAGTAGAAGTAAACTCATTAAAACAGAAACTGCATAGTTGGACTAGTTCTTCACACATAGTTCAACACTTAGTGAGAGAAAGGAATAACGGGGAGGGATTGGGTTACAAAGTGGTTCCACCACCACCTGAGACCTTGATGAACACTAAGACTAGACCTGTAAACAATAACCCCATCAAGGATCACGTGGTGTCTACTCCTCTTGTAAGTGATCCAGATACCTCATGTTCATCTATTGAATCTGGACACAAACAAAAGGAGGCCACTTCAAAGGCAAAGGGTAAATTGCCTTGCGTTAATCTGGAAAAGGAATTTGAAAAAGTTAACTTAAAGTCAGGGTCAAACAGAGTCAAATCAGAACCTAAAAGGACTTCTAATGTTAATTTTTCACAGGCTTCAAGTCAAAAACCTGTTAACCAAAAAGAGAAAGATGTTAAACATGTTAAAACAGTTAACTTTGTTAAACCAGAGAAAACATCAAAAGAACCAGAGTCAAAACCTAAAGTCATTGATGTTACTAGAGTGTCACACACTTCTCCACAGAGAAAGTTTCATCATAAAGTTGATAGTAGGTCGTGCTACAACTGTGGAGAATGTGGACACATTGCTTCCTATTGTCCTTTCTATCAGACACCTAGGAAAAAGATTGAACTTCAGGACACTAAGCCTAGGTCTTCTAAGAGGAGCTCTCTGACTCCACCTAGAAGAACTAGTGAACCTAAAGTTCAACCTGTAAGCCAGTCGACTGTTTATCATAAACAGGCCTTGCACAAATCTGGCTTATGGAAAGAGAAGTCATCCTGCGTGTCTGATACTGATGACAAGAAGGAACCTGAGCTACCCTCATCCTCTAAGGGTCAATGGGTGGAGTTTATGATGTGTGATGCCTCTGGGAAACCCAAGCCAGTAAAGGCTTGGGTTCCTAACCTAAACTAATTCTTTATATTGTATGTGCATGGTGTTCGATACAGTGCTGAGACTAACATGTGGATTGTAGACAGCGGAGCATCCAGGCACATGACAGGAAATAGAGCCTTTTTATCAAATGTCAAGCAAATAAAAGGAGGGCATGTTTCCTTTGCTGGAAACAAGGGAGGATATATCACAGCTCAGGGAGAAGTGAGGAACCAGAAAGTTAAGTTTGATAAGGTGAACTACGTTCAACAACTTCAAAATAACTTACTTTCTGTTTCCCAAATCTGCGATAAAGGTTTTAAGGTCATCTTCGACAACAAGAAGTGTTACGTGCTGAAGAAAGACTACGTGATCCCAGAGGACCAAGTTCTGATGACTGCTTCAAGATATAAAGACCTTTATGTCTTGGATCTGTCAACAGCTGCTACAACGGATCATGAGGTTCAGTGCTTTCTATCTAAAGCTACTGAGAAGGATTCCATCTCCTGGCATAGGAGAATGGGACACATTAGTCAAAGGAAGATGAATCATCTGATTCAGAAGGATTTGGTGAGAGGAGTTAATGTCAAGAACTTCCAGCTTCCTGACTTTTGTGTAGCTTGCAAGAAAGGCAAACAGACGAAGAAGTCTCATAAGGAAAAGAAAGTTCATTCAATAGAACTTCCTCTTGAACTTCTTCACATGGATCTGTTTGGTCCAGTCAGTACAAAGAGCATTGGAGGCGACTTGTACTGTTTTGTGGTCACTGATGACTACTCAAGGTTCACTTGGGTAATGTTTCTGAAATCCAAATCAGAAACATTTGAGTCATTCAAGGAGTTAGTAACCACACTGGAATCTCTCTACAAGCTGAAGGTCAGACAAGTACGCTCAGACAACGGGACAGAATTCAAGAACCAGTGGATGGAGGCATACTGCAAGGAAAAGGGAATTGTGCATCAATTCACTTCTGCCTACACGCCTCAGATGAATGGCGTTGCTGAGAGAAAGAACAAAAGCTTGATAGAGACAGCACGGACTATGCTGGCAGACTCGAAACTGCCTATCCAATTCTGGAATGAGGCAGTGGCAAATGCATGTTATACACTGAATCGGGTCCTGATAGTCAAGCGCCACGGAAAGACATGTTACGAGCTACTACAAAGACGCAAACCGAATTTGGAGTATCTTGAACCGTTTGGCGCGCCGTGCACACTTCTGAAGAAGACACAAGAAGGCAAAGGCAGCGAGAAGGCGGATGAAGGAATCTTTCTAGGATACAACATACCGAACAAGCGAGTTTACAACAACTCAACGGGTCTTGTAGAAGTGTGGTGTAATGTTGACGTTCAGCGATATACCACACCACCTACTGGCAAAGGACCCGCTTACTTCTTCGACTATGATGGATTCTTCAAGTCCTTCAACATACCTCTCTCTCCCTCAGATGATGAGTTAGCTACTAGGATGATGTATGATATCCTGAATACACCATCTAGTTCACAGGGAGAATCATCTACTCAGTCAGGGGGAGTAGTCGATGACAGTGACTCCTCCTCTGAAGATGAAGCTGAAGCAGATGACCAGAACAGTCAGGAGGAACAGGTTCCAGTTCCTGAAAGTCCACAAGCATCTACCAGTGATGCACCTTTGACTTCGGAACCTCAAACTCCATCTACCTCAGATACAGAACCAAATGTTCATAATCTTGGCTCTGAGGTAGCTGTTCCTACTACTCCAGGATCACGACTAAACGTCTATCATCCCCTTGACAATGTCATTGGGGATGTCAGATCAGGAGTACAAACCCGAAATCAGCTATACTCAGCTGATTACGCCTCGGTTATGGAGAAAGGTTATATTAATGATGGTGCTTATCGGTGTTTTGTCTCGCAGTTTGAGCCAAAATATGTCAGTGATGCACTAAATGATGAGGCGTGGGTGAGTGCCATGCAAGAAGAACTTCTGCAGTTCAAGAAGTTAGGTGTATGGACTCTGGTTGATAGACCTAAAGGTGCTAAAGTCATTGGCACCAAATGGGTCCTGAAATGCAAGAAGGATGACCAAGGGGTCATTATCAGGAACAAAGCTCGATTGGTGGTTCAGGGTTTTCGCCAAGTCGAGGGGATTGACTACAATGAGGTGTTTGCACCCGTGGCAAGGATGGAAGCCATTCGTATCTTCCTTGCCTATGCATCGTACATGAAGATTAAAGTCTACCAATTAGATGTGAAGAGTGCATTCCTTCATGGGGAAATCAGAGAAACAGTCTATGTCAGTCAACCCGAGGGATTTGAAGATCCTTATCATCGGGATAGAGTTTACAAGCTCGACAAGGATTTATACGGGCTTCATCAAGCTCCTAGAGCTTGGTATGAGAAACTCTCGACTCATCTTGTGAAACACGGTTTTCGCAGGGGAGTCATTGACTGCACGCTGTTTATTAAAGAAAAAGATGGCGACCTACTGCTCGTACAGATCTATGTTGATGACATAATCTTCGGGTCAAAGAACGAAGAGTTATGCAAAGAGTTTGAAGCAGTTATGAAGAAAGAGTTTGAGATGAGTGCTATGGGGGAGATGAAGTTCTTTCTCTGGTTACAGGTGGATCAGACTCCAAATGGGATCTTTCTACATCAGACCAAGTATGTAGGAGACATTCTCAGTCGCTTTGACATGGAGAATGCTTCTGCTGCTAGGACTCCACTTGCTACGAATCACGATATAGCACCTGATGAAATGGAGATCTTGTAGATGCCACGATGTACCGAGGAATGATTGGATCCCTCATGTATCTCACTGCCTCAAGACCTGATATCATGTATGCTAATGTTTATGTTCTAGATATCAGGCTAAGCCTAAGGTCAACCATCTAATCATGGTCAAGAGGATTTTTCGTTATCTGAAGGGTACACCCACACTTGGATTGTGGTACCCTCATGATGATGACTTTGAACTTACCGCGTATAGTGACTCGGATTACGGAGGCTGCAAGATGAACTACAAGTCTACATCAGCAGGGTGTCAATTCTTTGGGAGAAGATTAGTTACCTGGCAGTGTAAAGTAGTCATCGGTTGCATTGTCAACCTGTGAAGCCGAATATGTTGCTGCTGCAAGTTGCTGTTCACAAATCATCTGGATTCAACAGCAAATGCGGGATTACGGTTTAAAGTTCTTTTCTACTCCTATTTTTGTTGATAACTCGGCTGCAATTGCAGTAGCTAAAAATCCGGTCCAACATCCTAAGACCAAACACATCGGTATTAAATACCATTTCATAAGAGACTGTTTTGAAAAGAACTTAATTGATGTGGTAAAAATTAATACTGATTTTCAACGCGCTGACCTCTATACTAAAGCCTTTGATAAACCACGTTTTCAATATTTGCTAGAGGTCAACGGTGTTAAAAAGAAAAGTGAGGTTATTCCTGATGATGAAAATGTGTAGTCCGATGTAGTTTAGTTAAAGTTTTCCTTTTATTTTATTTGTCTATTTTAGTCTGTTTAATTCAAACTTATGTTATTTTGCTGTTTATTAAATTCCTAAAATAATTAAACCAGTAATGATTTTAGTATTTTAGGGGGGAATATGTTAGCAAAAGTTAATATTAAAAAAAAAACGAGGGAGAAGGAGTGGATAGCTGATATAAGGTAGATCGTATCTGTGATACCGATTCAAAACCTTTGGAAAATGATAGTACACAGGAACAAATCAAGAGGGTCTTTAAAAATTTAAGTTTTGAAAAGATGCAAAAATTTAAAGTATAAGTCTGTGTAGTCTAGGCAATACAAAAGGGTAGATGATAGAAAACTGGTAACTCCTAAGGTAACACAAAGAAAGTAGACCTAGAGGTTGCTAGACCACAAATGATATGTCGGTAGATTCAACACAATAGATGATTAGACCTGACTGGTGATCTCAAGATCAAACTAAGTTGTTCAACTGACTGTGGGCTTCCATCTTATCACTGGTTACCACAATCAACAATATTCCAATAAGGGGTAATGAGCATGTAAACGCCACAAATATGTGCGGATGACCATAATTAGAGCAAAGCAAGAAAAAATTGAAAGACAAATGCTATAAAGCTAATGACTTATGTTGTTGGTGCATTTTGAAATAAGCTGCTCTAACAAGGAGATAGGTTGTGTGCCTCTCTGCTGTGCGATGGCACTGACCTGAGGATAAGCATAACCTAGATATTCTAGAATTCATTGTTGTTTGCCGCCTCTCTGCTGTGCGATGGCACTGACCTGAGGACTGGCTTCTCTTTGAAAGCTCTAAGAATAGTCTCTTCTTGTAATAATACCCGTAGACCGCTCAAAAGCTCCTGAAGAATGTTGATTACCATATAAGTGTGGGATCCACAAATGTTAGTTGAAATAATTAAACCTAAATCAATCACCAGTCTGTGTATGGATTTAAGTGGACAAACATATTGACAATCATTGTGGCTGCAATTCTCAAAAGTTCAAATCAATGTGAAAATCTAAGAGTTCCAGTATGATTTCCTTAAGTTGCTAATGACTCTGGATGAACACCAAGAATGGAGCATCAAAAGATTTTGATAACAAGTCCCAAATGATTTGACTTGCCTGTATGATTCCAAAATTGAATTGGTCCAGATGTGGTCAATCCAAGTTGAAGCTGTCTGTTCCGGAACCAAATCCCATAGATGTCCATCTTAGGATTTATCTCTCACAAAAAGCCAAAAACAAGTCTTGGTTTTAGTAGTTAGTTTAAAATTTCTAAGTTAGTTAGTTGTTTTACTGAGTTAGTTTGTCGGACTACATCAGGAAAATCAGTAAGGAATCAACTCACTAAAAGGGTCATGTCTGAGATGACCACATGTGTTTTAAAAGTTTAAAACAGTCACATCTGAGGTGACAAAGTGTTTAAAAGGGTCACGTCTGAGGTGACTAAACTGTTTAAAAGGATCACGTCTGAGGTGACTAAATTGTTTAAAAGGATCACGTCTGAGGTGATCATAAAGTTTTCAAGTTAAAATGATCATGTTTGAGATGATCAAAAGCTCATAATGTCAATTTCAATAATTAAAAGGGGTTTTAAATGTTTGAGTCAGTCGCACGACTGAGATCCAGTCGGACGACTGAAGAAGGGCGACTGACCCAATCGCACGACTGAGTCCCACTCGCACGACTGAAAGGTGCGTATGAGCTCAGTCGCACGATTGAATCTAGGGTTAGTATAAATAGAGGGAGAGTCGGTCGCAGAGACTCACCACCCTCAAAGAAACCCTAAATCGCACGACTTAACTCCACTCTGCCAAAATTTCATTTGATTCCTAAAACACCCGTTTCTTGATTACTGATCATTTCCATCGACTTTACAGGTAATTTGCGGTGAAGAGAAACCAAAATAACGTTCAATTTGACTCCAGATCTGCAAAATAAGACCCGAAAGCAAACCGAGACTTAAACGGCCTAATGACCTAACTTAACGACTCAAATAGATGAAATTAAATATGTTAGGGGTTATAAGAACGTATTGCGAGTCAAATGAACCAGATAACAATGTCTAAAACTCAAAAATGGGGAAAAAGTGAATTTGAATTGAACAGTCAGTACATCATGCGATTGGACAGGCTGATGAACTTCAGTCGCACGACTGAAGGGTGCGATTTGCCTAACCGCACGACTGAACCATGCGTATGAAGTTCAGTAGCACGACTGGTGTAACCGCATGAGGTTACATGCGCATGAGTCCAGTCGCACAACTCAGTCGTACGCATGAGATCATTCGCACGTCTGAATCTCAATCGCACTGTTCAGTCGCACGACTGATCTCAGTCGCACAACCTCAATCGCATGACAGAAAGATTTTCTTCAAGTTTAAGTGTTTCATGATGTTCTTAGCCAAAGGTACTAATGTTTATTTTGATTTTTGTTGCAGATGGCGAGTCGATGGACTATGAGCACGAAGCATAACATATGTGCTCATCTGGATTTGACATCCAGAAATGCTGCTGATTTCTCAGGCATCATCACATTTCTGCTGAGATCGAGGATTGCACATGCCATCTCTACTCCGTGTACCCCTTATAGATCAGTTCAGCAGGCCTTCTGGGAAGGCGCTACCGTTGATAGATCCTCTGAGCCTCACTGCATCAGGAGTACGATCTTTGGTGAGGCTATTACCATCTCAGAGGAGGATCTAAGGATCATTCTACAGTTAGGGGATGACGCTGATTGTCCTACTCGTTTACACCCCCTCACAGTCAGAGGATGTTTTCTGAGAGCCAAGTACTCTGGGGACATCAATGCTGGGGTACTCAACAAGAGTAACCTCTGTCCCCAGTTCAAGTATCTTGCGCATGTTCTACTCAAGTGCATAGCTTCCAGGAAAGGAGGCTTTGACGAGCTATCTGATCAGATACAGAACGCGTATGCTGCGTTGGTGCTGAACCACCCATTCAGCTTCTCCAAAATGATCTTCACCTATCTGGTGGAGAACATTGAGGGGAAAGGGAAGGAGGGCTTCTGCATGTATCCGAGATTTATGCAGATGATTATCGATCAGAAGCTTCCCTCCCTGCCGAAAGAGAAGGAGGATGCAGTAGTGCTCGAGGTCATGGATGACACTACTTTGGGGAGGATGAAGGTGTACAGGGGGAAGCAGGTGAAACCCCCTGTCAAGAGGTTGTTTGGGCATCTGGCCCGTGCAGACTAAGTGGTGCCAGCCAAGAGAAAGTGGCGCCACGATGATAGTGATTCCGATGTGGAGCAGATTGCTCTACCAGCTCATGACTCAAATGATGATGATAGTGGAGACACCGGGGACGATATGCCTGCTCCACCGAGAGGCACTGTGTCTGATGTTATTCCCCCGGTGTCTGCCCCAGCTGGAGATATTGCTGAGACAGCCGGATTTCATCAGGAGTTTGTTGTTGGTGCTGAGGAGGAGGAGGAGTCTGATGAGGAGCCCCTCACGCGAACTGTGGGAAGCAAGGTTGTTCCCACAGAACACGGGCTACGGGTGGTTGGTGAACACCCGAGAGACTCCAAAGAGACTGAGACTGACCCGAGTTATGCTCTGGGTTCAGCAGGCAGGGTTGTAGGGGGAGCATCCACCTCCACAGGGACGAGGAGGAAGAGGATGGCTCAGCCCCATGGACTGAAGAAGAAGAAGCGTCGACTGACCTTTGTTACTACCGTAGCCTCTACATCCACCACCACAGCCACCACTACCACCTCCACAGCCATACCATCCACCACCACAGCTACCACAGCCACCACAGCCACCACATCTACCACTGCTACCATAGCCACCACCCTACCTACCACTACAGTACATTTCCCATCCACCACCATACCATTTACACCCACATCACCTCCACCATTTTACCGACCCATCTTCACTACAGCCACCACCACCACCACCTCACACCAAGCAGGACCGTCAGCCCATACCTCACATTCTTATGCATCACCTCTACCTCCAATCGGGGAAGAGGAACATCTGTCAGCGCTAAACCGTATGGTGATGCGCTTACTAGCTGCTGATGAGGAGAAAGCTGCACAGATACGCCAGCTTACCAACCTGACTGCTGCCCAATCTCAACAGATGGCAGAGCAGGCTCGTGTTATAGAGCAGCAGGCTCAGCTGATGGACGCACAGCGTGTAGAGATGTCCCAACTCCAGGAGCAGCATGCCCAATCAGCCAAAAGGATAGAGGAGTTGGAGACCACCAACAAGACCATCATGCTGCGGCTAAAGGGATCAAAGGATGAGCCCTTAAAGATCAAGGAAGGGGATGGAGATGATGGTGATGACGATGGTGATGATGATGATGAAGATGATGATGAGGATGAAGAGGGTGATACAGAGGATGAGGAGGAAACTGACGAAGATAGAACAGAGAGGAAGGATGATGATGACGAAGCAGAAGGAGGGGATGCGGCTGCATCGGCCTCTGCTTCAGGTCAAGAGAGGAGGTCGAAAAACAGACAGGACCAGTCAGCTACCACCTCTGCTCCTCCGAGTGATGAGACGTTGATTCAAGATAAAAGTAAAGACTAGATGTTTTATGTATTTATTTACTTTTGTGTTTGAATTCTGTATTGAAAAACAATGTATTGAATGTTTATATATTAAGTTAATGTACTTCTGTTTGATTACCTACTAATGATGTATGTGTTGAATGTTTAAATCAAACAGATCCAAATTATCAAAGAGATGAGTTTGATGTTGCTCCCCTTCAACAGGTCAAGACTCAACTAACCATGATTCTTGATCTGCAAGGGGTCGTAAGAAGGTCTGTGAGTTATACCCCTGAAGAAGGGGAGATAATTCATGACCTATCTAACGAGCAACTCGCAGAGATCTTCAAGCTCAATCCGGATGAAATAGTTAAAGATGCTCCAACAGTTGATTCGACTAGTGATGAAGAGCTCAACGATGTTGATGAAGTCGAGGTCGAAGATATCACTGCAGAGGAGTACCCTCAGTATGCTGACAACGAGGGTAATGTGGTCCCCAATCTGGGTGAGTCCCTCGTCAGTGATACTTTTGAGGTGTTGAACAAAATGGAGCAGGAAACTGAGAAGGCAGAAGGAACAGCCCAAGCCTCAAATGATGATGTTGACATTCGAAAGGCTGAGTGGGTTGCATGTTTTGAAGAAGTTAGAGCCTAACGTGCTGCACCAAAGAAAGATGCCTACACCAAGCTCTACAGAGTCAAGAAACACCACAAGGTGTCTGGCAGGATTATAGCATGGGCGTATTTTGATGATCTTAATGCTTATGTAGTTAAGAGAGAACAGGGCATAGAGTACTTCAGATTCCCACATGATCTGAAGACTCTACCAGGTTTTGAGCTCAACCAGCTGGCTAAGCTAAAGCTTTTGTATGTTGACCCGAGGAAGATGTCAGGCTGGTTCGAGGCTGCCCTTAAGAAGGAGTACCACACCAGATGGGTTAACTTCAGACCCCAACAGCCTACTAGGTATATCAGAAGGTCTGAGGTTGATGCCATTACTGGCAAACCCAAGATAGTGTTGAAGTGGAGTCCTCCGCGCACAATGTCTAGAATCCCACTCAGGGAAATGCCACAGGACTTCACTCCACACTTTAAGTGGTGGTACTATGATTGGAGAACAGCTGAAGCGGTCATAGTCCTAAGCAAAGAGGGACAAATGGATACAATCAGGGTATTCGACCCGATGTGGCTTAGTAACTTGTCGGCTAATGATGTCTATACATTATACAAGTGGCCACTGTTCTATGACACGCAAGATATTGTACAAGCCCTCCAGTTCCAAAACGTTATACGACTCTACTTTGCGTTTGAGATTCACGCAGGAGTCACAAAAGAGGAGAAGTACAAGAAGTACAAGGAGGTTATGCAGAAGACAAGAGATTAGAGAGATCTAGGTCCAAGGGGGAGTTTGTTGATGCATGTATGTCCCTAGATCATGATTTGTAATGTAATAGATCTTGTCTGTCTGATAATGATGTAATATAAATTGATTAATGAAATGATATGGATTGTTTGTGATTTGTAATGTTTAATATTTCATTAATGAGTCGTTATTGAATTGATTGATTGGGTTTATGATTGTTTGAATGGTTACACATCAAGTTATATTAATTAAAACATTCAAACTTAACTTAATGAAGTTCTCATGCGAATGGCCTATGCGAATGGACCATACGCATGAATAACTTCATACGATTGACTCAATCGCACGACTGAACCAGGAGACTGGATCAGTCGTATGATTGACACATAAGATTGGCTCAGTCGCACGACTGAACACTCAGTCGTGCGGATGAATCAACCGCATGGTTCAATCGCACGACTGAACCATACTTATGGCCCAGTCGCACGATTGAACAATACTAACCTATAAATAGACCCAATTCGTGGAAAAACGTAAGCATTCATACCATTACGATTCCAGACGTACCCTAGCCGTCTAGAGACCTCCCAAATCGTTCTCCAAGTTCACAGAACACATTAGATCGATTCCGAATCGAGTTCTAACGTTAGATTCAATTCTTGATTGATTCTTCGTGTGTTCTCACTGATTGGATCGCCAATCAAATAGGATTCCGCACTATTTGATCTGGTTCACACGCTAATCACTAGGTATTTCGTTCAAATACCAGGTCCTAACACATGGTAGTTTTGACACCATGTGTATGCAGCTCGCTCATCAAATGGTAGAATCTATCAATAACATCGTCTAAACTCTCATTTCCCATCGATGAGAACTTGTCAAATTCTTTCTTCAACTCCTTAGCTTTAATGGCCTTCAGCGAAGCATTCCCGTCATATCTTTTCTCCAGCTCATCCCATAATTTCTTGGCTTGCTTATTCTCAGAGTACTTGTGAAAAATATCCTTAGGAATAGACTGTGTTAGCAATGCATATACCCTCTTTTCTGCATTATATTTAACTTTCTGTGCGTCAGTCATTCCTCCTAAAGTAAGCTTCACCCCATCAGCTCCCACCGGCATACTGTAACCCGTCTCAATAGCTTCCCACATATTCGGATCCACTCCATTGAGGTAGATCTCAAAACGTTGTTTCCAGTGGGGAAACTCATCTAACATTATAAGCTTCGGGGGTTTATTATGATTTCCCACCTCACTCTCCAGTAGCAGTAAGTTCTGAATCCGTGAGTCCTTCCCGGCTGTAAACGCTGAACACTGATCCTCCATCTCGATTAACTTTAAGTCTGCTAAACAATCTTTTAACTGATGCGAATGGAGTGATGCGAATGGGCTATCCGTGCGAATGAACTATGCGACTGGTTCAATCGTGCGGCTGAACTAAGCGATTGGTCCAGTCGTGCGAATGAAACTGATGCGTATGAACACTACGAACCGTAGGCTTAGTCGTACGAATGAAGATGCGACTCAGTCCAATCGTGCGTCTGGAAGATGCGAATGAAGTCCAGTCGTGCGATTGGGTCAATCGTGCGACTGAAGCTGCTGTTTTTCGAAAATTTCTAGGTTAAACGTGTTTTGGCCGTAAAAACCCGAATTTTCACCAACCCTAATCGCCTAATGCCGTAGAAACCAAAACTTGATGAGCAGGGGATGTCCAAGACAACTTTTGACACAAAAAGATTGCGGTTTTAGTGAAAAAACACAAACTTTGTATCAAAATTGATTGAATCACACGTAATCAAGAGCCAAAGCTCTGATACCACTTGTTAGGATCTGGTATTTGAACGAAATACCAACTGATTAACGTGTAAACCAAACCAAATAGTGCGGAATCCTATTTGATTGGCGATCCAATCAGTGAGAACGCACGTAGAATCAATAAGGTATTGAATCTTGTTAGGATCAGCGATCACAAGTTTGAAGTATTAGAGTGTAATGCAGCGGAATGAAAAGAAGAATTAGTCAAATTATAGCAAGAGTTTGTTACTTGTAAACAAAAGCGAGAGAATATTTTTCTGTGATAAGGAATGTTTCAATAATGCCCAATATTATTGCTAAATCATTCACAGTTACAATAAGGTTGGCACTCCTTATATAGAGTGCAATCACTGCTGTAATCACGGGATGGTGATTACTAGCAGATCTAGTACAAAAATAACTAATACTTAATAAACTACTGAAATGTTCACAACTACTGAGAACATGTCAGAGTGCTAAGTATAAAACATAAAACAACTAAAAAGAAACTACTGATACTACAACGACTGAAGAACAAGCTCTTCAGTCGTTTTACAAAACTAGCAAAAAGAGAAAACATAAAACTACTGAAAGTAAACCGTCACAACTACTGAAGAAGTCCTCTTCAGCTGTTGTGACAACGTCTGATACTTTGTCTTCAGCACTTGTCTTCAGACTTTGTCTTCAGCACTTGTCTTCAGACTTTGTCTTCTGCACTTGTCTTCAGACTTTGTCTTCAGCACTTGTCTTCAGACTTTGTCTTCAGCGCTTGTGTCTTCAGACTTTGTAATCAGTTGTTGTCTTCAGCTGTTGTGGACTTCAGTAGTTGTTGTGACGTCTGTGGACTTAAAGGTTTTTCTGATCCGGCTCATTGGTTCTTTTGGTCCAACAAACTCCCCCTGAACCAATGTAGCCAAAACCTTTAACTTTATTGAGGTCCCACTTATTGTTGGCAAAATGGTTGGTCTTTTTTTTTTTTTCTTGTTGATCAGTTGAGAAGATGACCCATATAAGCACCGGCCTGGAAGTAAGTCTCTGATAATTTGGTTGGCAAAGTATGGATGGGAGCTCTGTATTGGGAATTGGACACTGAGCTGTTCCCCCATCCATGAAACTCACTTCCCATGTATAAGCCTGTAGGATTCTCTGGTGTATGCTCTGAGAAACATGATTTGTTCTTCCATAGTAAGATTCTCTGGTTCACCATCGAACAATCCTTCACGCCCATACAGCTCTGAGATGTATTTGGCCTGTTTGCCATTTTTGAGCTCAACTGTTGTGATCTGTCTGTAGGCAAACTCATCTGGGTGATTACCTTCAAGTAACAGACTGAGCTCATTTTGTTTGAAGTTCTCAAGCTTCTTGTAGACTAACCCCTTCTTGATTACTCTGTTTTCTAACATCTTTTGGGGAGGCTGTTTAGTCTCATAAGCCTTCTTGAAGTCTTCTACAATTTCCCAGGGTGATACTACAAGGACCACTGTGATCTCTTCATCTACGATCCTTTTTATCTGGCCCTTGTATCTTGCAGGAATGTCCTTCTTCACAATTCTGTGAGCCACCCTAGGATCAGGCCATATCCTCACCTTTTCCTTTTGATATTGAAATGTGTTGGCAAGGGTGTACAGTCTCAGAGCTTCTTTCTTCATACTTATTATTGATGAAGAAGCAGCATAAGTTTTGTCTATGCTCTTCAGCATCTCCTCATCATGAAGCCTTTGCTGCTGCTCTTCTTCTATCTTTACTCTCACAGTTTCCATCTGTGAGGTGGGAGTGATGGGCATAGATTTGGCTTTAGGCAAAGTTAGGACTGCAGAAAGAGGCAACCTATCTTCTTCCTCATCATCCTCTTCATCTTCTTCTTCTAGCCTCAACATCCTTCTCTTCTTCTTCTTGGATGCATCATCGGCTGTTGGTTTTGAGTGTAAAGGAGTTGGTTTAATGGGTTTGGTAGTGGTGATTTTGAAGTGGTAGGTTTTGCAGGTTGTTCTAGCATTCTTGTAATGAGTGAGGCTTTGGAGTATTTTGCTAGTTCGTTTCTGTTCCCAGCCCCTGCTTCATTTAGTGCTTCAATCACTAATCCTTTAGTGTATGCTTCAGACGTACAGATCTTGGTGCGTTATTGCCAAGATACTGTCCCTGGTCCATGACTTAATCTCTATCAATGATCTTCCAAGATACTTTGCAATGAACTGATCATGATCTCCAGTTTTCTCTTTCTAACACATCATAACTTGCCCATCTTGAGTTAATTTCTTCAACTTCAAGTCTTCTAATCTCTGAGTCAAGCTGTGCAGTATCGAACCCTTGTCTGTATAGTTGATCAATAATGGAGTCCATAGATTTACTATGTGTAGCATCCGCCATTTTGACCATCTCATCAAGTTGGAGTTCTTTTTCTTTTCTTCAATCTTCCTCTTCTTATATGTGATATGAAAGTCTTTGTGACTTTCACTCACTTGATCAGTGTCAGCTTCCTTCACATACTCTTCTTCTTCTCAGTCTCTTTCACAACCTCTTCTTCCTCCTGTTCTCTCTCTTTCAATATGCTCTTCCTTTGTCTTGACTAACTGACTCTCCCTTTTTGGTTGCATGGTTGCCAGGGTTTGAGTAGTAGAAAGCCTTGTGCTCACAATCTCCTCCACCAGTGTCATCCAAGGTTTTGATCACAATGTCTGTGATCATTGGTGTGAGAGGTAGGGATTTGTGGAAGATAGCAGCTGTTTGCGCTCAGAGGGGTTCTGTCCTGAGCAGCAGTGCCAGAGGTAGAGGCTGGTGGATTGAATGTTTTGTAGTGGCTGAGTGTTTAGGAGACCTTCAGGTGAAGGTGCCATCTGTGGGTGTATGGTGGTATCAGATGGACTTGCTTCTTGAGAGAATTGGTCAAGTAGTCTTTGTAGTCTACTGACTTCTTCCTCAAGATTGTGTTCTGGGCTAGAACATCATAAAAGAAGCCCAGGTCATCATCAGCAGATGCTGAATCACCTGACCTCCTGCTAGTAGCAAGATGTACATGCCCTGGGTGTAGACCAGATGTAGCATGTGCCCCTTTTTCTTGGAACTGGGGACTTCCAGCCTCAGGACGATGTCCTTCATCAGCTGTTGCCTCTGATGAGGTCTTAGCCATGTTACCAGCCTCAGTCTGATCATGTGCTGATGCAGAAGAGGTGGCAGCCTCACCAGATATTCTTGACTCCGTATCTACACTAGGAGACTGAACATTTAAACCCCTGTGCTGTGGGTTGTCAGAAGCATGTTGATCCTCTACCTCAATATCTGTGGTTTTCCCTTTAGGTGTTGTTGGGGAGGAGGAGAGGCATGCAGCTGAGTCAGCACATTTGCAATTATAAGTGTTGGACTTTGGGGGGCATTTTCATTAGGAGATAGGGTAGTATGCACCTGGGGAGAATGGTGTGTTTCAATGGCAATCTCCTCAAATGAGGAAGATTCCAGATTTGTGGGTACCCCTTCTTTGGTTGCTTCAGGTTCCTTTTGAGAGGAATCCTGAGCGGCTGTGGCTGGGTGAGTCTCTGATACTACTGGGGGTTTACACCAGTAAGTATATCCTGTCTTGGTGGTACAGGAGCATCTTCAGGGGACTCATCTTCCTGAATAGCTGTTTTGGTTCGTTTTGTTTTGGTTTGGTGGGGACTTTGGATTTTGTGGTGGTGGCTGTGGGTTCCAGCTGCGTGGGTTTGCGCAGCTTGGCAGCCATTTGAGTGATTGGTCAGAGTTGTGCCGGGAGTATACTTCAGGCAATACAGCCATAGCAGGGACTCCCAGGCCAACAAGTCCCTCAGCTTGAAGCTGGTTTTCAATTATGGCCATTATGAACCGAGGATATAATATCCAACGGTTAGAAAGTTGTTTTTGGGCCATATCCTTGAGCTCTAAGAATAGTATTTCAGAAAAATTTAAAGGTTGTTGCTCAAGGATGGAGTACAATACCTGTTGCCACCTTGTGGACATTTGATCCCATGATGAAGTCTTGGGGGCCAGGCAGACATTGACCATATGAAAGATAAGCCGTTCAGCATCCTGGAAATGTTTCTTCAATATGGTAGAGGCACTCAGGTTACCTTCGTATCCATGGTGGGCAAATGATAGATCAGTGGTGACCCTTTGGATAACTAGTCGGGAAAGTGGCATCATCCAGATTGAGGGTTTGGCGAAGAATCTCTGGATTGATGACCACCTTTTGGCTATGGACAAACGAATGAAGCGACTCTGTGTCATTCTCCTCAGAGACAAGAGTGATGTTTGTCCAGAATTGGCTAAGGGATTCGGCATATATGGTGGGGTTTATCAGAAAAGCTGTTTGGTAAGGTGACTGGACCATTAAATCAATGGCGTTGTGAAACTTGGTCCAGTATGGTGATTTGGTAAGGTGAGCGACACAGTTGTGTCGTGGTTTTAGTTGCATGGTCGCCATGGATGAAGAGAGGGTACAGAGTTTTTGAACGTTAGGTTTGAGAGGAGAGGTGAGAAAAACTCTGGTGAGATAAGGTATTTATAGGGTAGGGTTATGAACCGACTGAAGGTTTTGGTGTTAGTCATCATTTGTTGAAACTAGTGATGACGTGGCATTAACTTTCAAAGGTATGAAATGACTGACCGTATTGGTGTGATCATCAGTTGTTATAAAACAACTGAAGACTTGGGTTTAACCGTCAGACATTGAAACGGCTGAAGTCTTTGATTTAGTCTTCAGTAGTTATAAAACTACTGAGGACAATTCCGACTTCAGGTGGTGAAACAACTGAGGACATGGTGTTTGTCATCAGTAGTTATGAAACTACTGAAGACAGTGGTTTTGTCATCAGTTGTTGTAAACAGCTGAAGACTTAGTGGTAGTCTTCAGTAGTTGTAAACTACTGAAGACATAGCTGTGGCTTCAGTTGTTTAGAAACAGCAGTTGTAGAAACAACTGAAGAGAAATTACTCATCAGCTGTTGTCGTCAATTCATAGCTTTTCAGCTGTTTCAGTCTGACCTCCACACTTATCAGACTTAAATCTGAGTTTCAGAGGTTTCATTGGTCATCAGTACTTATATATGACATGGTTACCAATGATCATCAGTATTTATTACTGAGATCATCAGTAGTTGTCACTTATTCTAGCTGCAGCATACCAAGCCTTAACACCAGGTTGTGGAAAGTTGAACTATCCAAAGGTTTAGTAAAAATGTCTGCAAGCTCATCAGCACTAGGAACAAATTTTGGATCAATCAGACCTTTTTCAAAACAATCTCTAATAAAATGGTGTCTGATTTCAATATGCTTAGTCCTAGAGTGCTGGACAGGATTCTTGACAATACAAAGAGCTGAAGAGCTGTCCATTAACAATGGAGTCTTAGTCTCAGTTATGCCATAATCCAATAATTGGTTTTGAAGCCATAATACCTGAGATGTACAACTTGCAGCAGCAATGTACTCGGCTTCAGCAGTTGATGTAGCAACTGAGGTTTGTTTCTTACTCTGCCAAGAAATCAAACAGTTGCCTAGGAATTGGCATCCACCAGAAGTTGATTTCCTGGTCAACTTACACCCTGCATAATCACTGTCAGAAAAAGCGACTAGTTTACCAGAATGTCTAGTAGAATACCATAAACCTAGAGATGGAGTGCCTTGCAAATATCTAAAGATCCTCTTGACTGCAATCAAATGAGACTCCTTAGGTGCAGCCTGAAATCTAGCACAAACACATGTAGCAAACATAATATCTGGTCTAGAAGCTGTTAAGTACATCAAGGACCCAATCATACATCTGTAAAGTGTTTCATCAACCACTTTACCTTTCTGATCTATATCCAGTTGTGTGGTGTTGCACATGGGAGTAGAACAAGGTTTACACTTTTGTAAATCAAATTTTTCCAAAAGATTTTTTGTATATTTGGACTGATGAATGAAAATTCCATCAGCCTTTTGTTTGATTTGCAGACCCAGAAAGAATTGTAATTCCCCCATTGCACTCATTTCAAACTTTTGTTGCATCAACTTTGTAAAGGCATCACACAACTGTGGATCAGAAGATGCAAAAATAATATCATCTACATAAATTTGAACAAGTAGATTATGCTGCCCTGCTTTCTTAATGAATAAAGTTTTATCTATGGTGCCTCTAGTAAAATTATTTTCAAGAAGAAAGTTTGATAATGTCTCATACCAGGCTCTAGGAGCTTGTTTCAACCCATAAAGAGCCTTATCAAGCTTATACACCCAATTAGGATGTTTGTTGTCCTCAAAACCTGGTGGTTGACATACATAAACCTCTTCTTTAATTTTCCCATACAGAAAAGCACTTTTGACATCCATTTAAAAACTTTAAGATTTTGATAAGCAGCATAAGCTAAAAACAATCGAATTGCTTCCAGTCTGGCTACAGGAGCAAAGGTTTCATCATAATCAATACCTTCTTCTTGTGCAAACCCCTGAACAACCAGTCTGGCCTTGTTCTTAACAATAAGCCCATTTTCATCAGTCTTATTCCTAAACACCCATTTAGTGCCTATTGCACACTTACCTGGAGGTAGAGGAACCAGTTCCCACACTTGTTGTTTCTTGAACTGAAGAAGCTCAAGCTGCATGGCATCAACCCATCCATTGTCCTTTAAAGCAATGTGATAATTCTTTGGCTCTTGCTGACTAATGAAGAGAGCATAGAAGCAGAAATTTGACAATTGACTTCTTGTTGATACTCCAGCAGTGATATCACCAATGATTTGAGACATAGGGTGATTCTTCAGATCTTGGTACACAATGAGATCAGTGCAAGTGTTTGTAGCAGGCTCAGCAGCAACAGATGGTGATGGTGAAGTATTTCCTTGAAACCAATCAGTAGATGGTAGTTCAAAGGAAGTTGAAGTTGTAGAAATCTCATCAGCATTTGTTGTGGATTGTGCTGCTGGAGCTACAGGAACATCAGGTCTAGCTGAATCAGGCAGTTGATCAGTAAATCTGAAGAGGTGAGTACTACTATCATCATCATCAGCACCAGCAGTACCACCAGGTGGAGAACTGTTGACAGGAGCAACAGCAGGAGTTTGATGAGGAGCATATTGTAGTATGTCCAAATCAAATATCTCCACAGGGTTTTGTGGAATCTTGTCCTTTGGAGATTCATTAAACTTAACATGTAGAGTCTCTTCAACCATCTTTGATCTACAGTTGAAGACTCTGTATGCTTTGCAAGTTGATGAATAACCAACAAAATATCCTGCATCCACCTTAGAATCAAATTTTTGGAGTTGATCCCTTGTGTTGAGAATGAAACAAGGACATCCAAAAGCTCTAAAGAATGAAATTAGAGGGGCCAAATGATGAAGAACTTCATATGGAGTTTTCATCAACCTCTTATTCACTAGAGCTCTATTTTGTACATAGCAAGCTGTATTGATAGCTTCAGCCCAAAAAGTCATTGGCAATCCAGAGTCAGCCAACATGGACCTTGCAGCTTCAATAAGGGTCCTGTTCTTTCTCTCCACTACTCCATTTTGTTCAGGAGTTCTTGGAATGCTAAAATGCCTCTTGATTCCCTTTGAGAGGTAGAACTCATCAAGTGTATTGTTTCTAAATTCTGTTCCATTATCACTTCTAATACACTTGACTGAGAGGGAATACTGCTTCTCAACATACAACACAAAGTTGATAATCTTCTGAGGTGCTTCATCCTTTGAATGCAAGAAGAAAGTCCATACAAATCTGGAGTAATCATCCACAATTACTAGACAGTATTTCTTCTTAGCCATACTCATCACTCTCACAGGACCAAAGAGATCCATGTGAAGAAGCTGTAAGCAGGCTGTGGACTTAGGTTCTTCTATGGAGGGAAATAAAACTTTGTGTTGTTTTCCTTTTAGACAAGCAGTGCAGTCATCTTCACATTTAAACTCCTTCATAGGCAATCCCCTTACTAAACCATGGTTGATCAGCTGATTTATGTTTTTGAGATTAACATGACCCAGCCTTCTATGCCATAGTGTAGATTCTTGAGGGGAAGCCTTGGAAAATAGGCAAGGATGGCCTTTGAGATCTATTTTCTTAGAAAGATCTAAGGCATACACTCTTCCTGTCCTGTTGGCCTTAAGGAGAGTGTGTTTATCCAACACCTTGTCAATCAAACTCAGAACTTTGGATGACAGAATCCGGCAGTTCTGACTTGTGAAAAGAGCAACATGGCCTTTGTCACACATTTGACTGACACTCAAGAGGTTGTACTTGAGATTTTCCACATGGTTAACATCATCAAACTTTATTTCCCCATTGGAAACAAAGCCTTTGCCGATGATGTAACCCTTTGCATCATTGCCAAAAGATACAAATCCCTTCCTTCCTTGAGAGTAGTCATTAAGAAGTGATCTGTTTCCTGTCATATGCATGGATCCTCCACTGTCTACATACCAGATGCCTCTGTGGCATGTTGAAGAACCCTGCAGAACAAAGCAAATTAGTTAGATTTTGAGACCCAAACCTTTTTGGTTTTGAGCCTATTCACATCAACAGATGGTGGACTAACAAGTTTGCTGGAAATAACAGCTTGAGGGAAGAGAATGGTGGAGAAGAGGAATCCTTTGGCTTGGACCTTCTTTTCTGTGGATTCAACATAGGAACATCTAATTGGTTGACTCTTCCCAATAGATGTTGAACCATCATAACCAGCTGTGTCTGATTTTGTGATAAAGCTTTCAGCTCTTCAGACACATTAGCACTGGAGTTTGATAAGTTCTTATGTTGCACCTTCTTCTTTTGAGCAACCTCAGCTGTTACCTGTTTAACCCCTTCCTTTTTGGATTTCTTTTTGGACTTAAGGATTACAGGATTTGATGTTGCTGGTACAAATGTGGCTTTAAACTCATTTTTCATTTTAACCATTTTCTCTTTAATTTCATCTTTATGTTTGAGTTTGGATCCTCTTTTGTACCAACAATCATCAGTGAGATGATTAAACAAACCACATACTTCACATGGTTTCTTTTCATCTTATGTTGATCATCAACTAAAGAGGATGAAACTACTGAAGACTTGCTCTTCAGTACATTGGAAGCACTATTTGCTTTCTTGACTTCCTCTTTAGTAGTCTTCAAACTCTTTCTACTGACAGTTTTCTTCTTTTCAGTGCTGTCAGTAGTTGGAGCTTGAACTTCAGGAGTTAAATCTTGCTCTCCAGTCCTTTCAGGACTTTCAGAAATAACTCCTGAGTTGACCAACTCTTTGATCATGTGAGTGTCAGCAATTGAACCATCAACATTAGCTGATAGATTCTGAGAGGGCTTAGTGCTGACTTCAACTTTTGATGATGCTTTATCAAAAAGTGAATCACATGATGAGGTGGATTGGTTATTGCTTTCTCCATCAGATTTCACCTCTACTCTTGGAGCAAAATCTGTAGGAGGAGCAGTGTGATTATAACCAATGCCAAACTTCACATTGGAAGCTGATTGCTTACTAAGAAGCATCTCAAAACCTTTGCATGATTGTACCCATCGATCACACTCTACTTGGGTGACTGCAAGGGTTTCTTTAAGACTTTTCTGGTCTTCCAGAATAACCTCTAGCTTAGCCTTTTCATCATTTAATTGGCATTTAAGCTTATAAATCTCATCATTTTTACTATTAAGAGCAGACTCATACTCAGCTTGTCTTTTGGAAATTGTTTTCTCAAACTCAAGTTTTTCATTTATTAATGCTACATTTGCCTCTCTAATAGAGACAAAGGCAGCAATACAAGATTCAGAACATAACTTGGCTTTAGCCTCTGAAGATACCTGAGTTACCTGTGAAGATGATGCAGTTGAGCAGGAACCCTCAGTTGATTCCAGAGCCATAAGTGCCAGATTCCCAAAAGGACTATCACCACCATGTTGATCAGCACTTGTGAACAGTTGTTCATGACCAGACATGTCATCTGGCAAGCTGCTCAAATCAACAACTTCTGGGGTGAAGAAGCTATGTTGTTGAGGTTGAGGGGGTTGATGAGATGGTTGAGGTTCTGGGAGTGCATGAGGTTGTGGTACCATAGGAGCTTGAACTTGACTGGTTTGTGGCATGTAATAACACGGGTAAGGGTAAGGCATTTGACCCTGAGGAACAAAATATGCAGGAGATTGTAGTTGAGACTGATGACCAGAATTGACAGGATGTTGCCCTTTGTTTTGTTGACTATTGCTAGGAAAAGTCACAAAAGGTGCAGAGGAATTAGATCCAGATGATCTACATTCTCTAGCAAAGTGTCCAAGCCTTTGGCATCTGTGACACCTCAACTTACTCTTGTCAAAACCAACTTTGGTTTTGCCAGAGAGTCCTGGGAACTTTCTTCCAGTTCTTTTGTAGAACTTCTGAGATCTGATATTTATCAAGGCCATTTGGCTCAAAATATCCATCTCTTCTAAGTCATCATCAGCAATCCCCTTGAGATCATCCATGATAAAGCATAGATTGTCATTATTACACCCAGTAAATTGACTATCAACACTCACAAATGCTGAATCAGAAATGTTTGAAGAGAAATCAATATGCTCATCATACTGGCATTCAGATGAAGCATATTCTGACTTATGACTAACCAGAGCAGTGTTGCTGGTACAAAGTCCTCAGTGAGCTTACCAGATGAAGACAGTTTTCTCTTTTGTTCTATCTCTCTCTCAAATGTGAGCAATTTCCCATGAAGTTGGGTGAGAGATAGTTTGTCCAAATTTGCACTGGAGCGTAGGACAATGGTATATGTATCCCATCTCTCAGGCAGTGATCTGAGAAATCTGTTATTCATCTGAATATTAGTATACTCATGTTTGACCATTTTCAATTCAGAGATCAAACAAGAGAACCGCTCAAACTGTTGAGTTAGTGTCTCACCCTTCCTATGAGAGAATGTCTCATATTGTTGGGCAAGGATCTCTCTATTATTTGCCAAGACCTCATCTGTTCCTCCAAATTGTTCTTTCAAGGCATTCCAGAGGTCATGGGCAGATTCATAATGCATTAGCCCAGAATAAATTTCATTGGGTAGTGCCATGGCCAGAATTCCATGAGCTTTTGCATCTATCTCAAACAATTTCTTATCCTCATCTGAGTATTGATCCTTCCTCTTCGGAACCATTTGATTGGTTTCCGGGTTATTCACCATAGGCTTGTGTGGACCATGTACCACTGATGTCCAACAACCTGAGCTGTTAACAGACAGGTGATGGAGCATACGACGTTGCCATATGTTATACTCATTCCTAACCAGCATTGGAGGCTTGGTTGAGGAACCAGTATTGTGAGGATCATTGGAAGGAGTAGTCATTTTGGATCCAAACACAATTTTATTCAAGCAAAAGAAAATATTTAGACACACCACAACAAACTCAATGAAAACCAAGAATAAGTCTCAGGATGAATGACTAAAAGCACAGAAAATTCAATCTTTATAACAGTTTCTTGCAAAAATGCTAATTCAATCAAACTTGGATCTTGAAAAGCAGTTTCAATGATCAATTATTAGATCGATCAATGATTAACCCGCTCTGATACCATTTGTTAGGATCAGCGATCACAAGTTTGAAGTATTAGAGTGTAATGCAGCGGAATGAAAAGAAGAATTAGTCAAATTATAGCAAGAGTTTGTTACTTGTAAACAAAAGCGAGAGAATATTTTTCTGTGATAAGGAATGTTTCAATAATGCCCAATATTATTGCTAAATCATTCACAGTTACAATAAGGTTGGCACTCCTTATATAGAGTGCAATCACTGCTGTAATCACGGGATGGTGATTACTAGCAGATCTAGTACAAAAATAACTAATACTTAATAAACTACTGAAATGTTCACAACTACTGAGAACATGTCAGAGTGCTAAGTATAAAACATAAAACAACTGAAAAGAAACTACTGATACTACAACGACTGAAGAACAAGCTCTTCAGTCGTTTTACAAAACTAGCAAAAAGAGAAAACATAAAACTACTGAAAGTAAACCGTCACAACTACTGAAGAAGTCCTCTTCAGCTGTTGTGACAACGTCTGATACTTTGTCTTCAGCACTTGTCTTCAGACTTTGTCTTCAGCACTTGTCTTCAGACTTTGTCTTCTGCACTTGTCTTCAGACTTTGTCTTCAGCACTTGTCTTCAGATTTTGTCTTCAGCACTTGTGTCTTCAGACTTTGTAATCAGTTGTTGTCTTCAGCTGTTGTGGACTTCAGTAGTTGTTGTGACGTCTGCGAGACTTAAAGGTTTTTCTGATCCGGCTCATTGGTTCTTTTGGTCCAACAAATCTAACGTTAAGAATCGATTAGAAATCGATCTACAGCGTTCTATGAACTTGGAGTATGAACTTGGAGGCTTCTGGACGACTAGGGTACGTCTGGAGTCGAATTGGAATGAATGCTTACGTTTTTCCACGAATTGGGTGGTATTTATAGGTTAGGGTTTCTCATTCGGGCGACTGAACCATTAGCATGGTTCAGTCGTGCGATTGAGCCATGCGGTTGATCCATCCGCACGACTTAGTGTTCAGTCGTGCGACTGAGCCAATCTCATGTTACAATCATACGACTGATCCAGTCTCCTGGTTCAGTCGTGCGACTGAGTCATTCGCCTGAAGTTGTTCATGCGTATGGTCCATTCGCATGGGCCATTCGCATGAGAACTTCATTTTGCTAAGTTTGAATGTATTCATTAATATAACATTATGTGTATCAATTCAAACAATCACAAACCTATATACCAATTCAATATCAACTCATTAATGAAATATTAAACATTATAAATCACAAACAACCATTTTCATTTCATTAATATCCCAACCATTACATAAGCGTAAGACAAACAAGACATATTACATTCATATCAGGATCTAGGTACATATGTTTCAACAGGGGTGTCGTGCGACTGGGGGTGTCGTGCGACTGAGTCGTGCGACTGTGTGTATGTGTGTGATTGAGTCATGGGACCGAATGAATGTGTGCGATAGAGTCATGCGACCGAATGAATGTGTGCGATTGTGCGTGTATCGCACGACTGAATGCCAGTCGCACGAATGGAGGTTCAGTCGTACGAATGAAGCTGATTCGTACGAATGAAGGTTGATTCGTGCATATGGATGTTGAGTCGTGCGAATGGGTGTGGTGTGGTGCGACTGAATGCTGGGTCACACAAATGAAGGTTCAATCGTACGAATGAAGCTGATTCGTACGAATGAGGGTTGATTCGTGCGAATGGAGTGTTAGTCGTGCATCTGGTCCTGTCGTGTGACTGAAGTTGTTATGTGTGAGTTTCTCCTTGTGTGTGGTGTGTATGTCGTGTGATGTTAAGGTGACATCGACACGGTTGCCATTGCTAATGACAATGTTTAAGTAAACGCTATCAAACTTACCAATGTTATTCCAAACCAAATCAACATAACATTTTATAATTATCAACAACCGATTTGTAACTACTAATATTTACCAAATACTCCTTTAATAACAATGAAACTTTTACACAAATATCATCAGCAATGGCGACGATATCTAGTACTTGGATCTACATAAGATCAAATACGTATGTCTGTTGTGTGTGTTACACGCGACCCAACCGATACAACCCGAACCGACCGAACGTTACTTTATACATATCATTAATGCTTAACAATAACTGTCAATAGGTGTTTGACCGTTCATTGTATACTACATTTGGAAACTTGATCATTTATACTTACCACTTAACAAGTGAGTTTCGTGGCCCCTTTTTATGCTTATACAACATTTCAATCATTTACAAACATGGGGGAAAAGTATGCTCACCCATTTTCAATGTTGTACAATTTACATACAATTTACATACTTGGAATCAACCTGTTACTGTTTTGTGAGTACTTATCTGATACATGCTTGAGTTCGCTGTGTGGTACTTTCTTTGCAACTATTTAATTCCAGTGTGGGAACCGACGGATAGGTATTGGTAGAACTACTGGGTTGACACCCCCACTCTTGTTTGTTGGTATACTCGTTAGTACCATCAGTGGCCAGGAACGGGCCCTTGGGGGAATATATTCCGACAAGATCTGTGTGTACGTCATTAGGTTTGGTTGCAAAGCTCATTGTCATGTGATTAAACTTACTTATAACTGTATTCACGGTATTCCACATCATTTACTATACAACATCAATTACTTATTTACTATTTAAACCTGCGAGCTCACCAACAATTTTGTTGACCATTTTGGTCATATCTTTTCAGGTGACAATGCTAATTGAAGATCTAGGTGTGCTGCCTTAGTGGAGACCCTAGGATGCATTTTTGGGACTAAACATATTTGACAAACATTCATTTTGAAACATTGTTGTAGTCTGATTTAAACAATATTATTCTTTTGATACTTGTTCCCGGGTTGTGGGAATTTACATTACAATTGTTACTACTTGACTATGTGAACCATTTAACAAGTTTATGCTTATGGCTATGTTGTTGTGAATATTGACTAAACACGACACAAGTCTCCTTTGTGTCGGCTGTCGTCATGACACGCTTTATCATCATTTATTATATTGCATCTCTATTGCTTACCATGTGTTATGACGATCCCGTCTCGTTACATCCCCGTGTTTTCGCTTTTAGCGGGGGTGTGACAGATTGGTATCAGAGCCATTGGTTATAGAGAATTAGGCAATACGCTTGACCTAGACTATAACCTAGGAACCTTCATGTAGATTTGCATGCTAGGATCTGTGTGCATTTTATATCTCATGTTTGTGTTCCTCTTTAATTGATTCGTTATATCTGTCTGTTTTGTGACCTTTTCACCCTGTGAGAGAGCCCTTGTGCTCACTCCTTATGGGATGCTTCTATTGGATCTTCCGTTCCTTCTGCGCACCGACTTGGTTTATCAAATTCGGGTATTAAACCCGAAGAGATCTTCACAGATCATGCTATTACGCTTGACCTCGGACATTAAGATTGACCCTGAGGAGGTTATGTCCGGAACCTCTAAAGAGGAAGAGATAGACAACCTTCGCTAGACTAAACGTGATTATATACATGGATTTACAATTGTTATGATGGGCTATTGTGAGGACATTACCAATTCATGGTGTGAGAACTACACGACTTGCATGTGATGTGTGGTGACTATAAGTGTGATATTAACTTGGAATGCTGGACTTGATGAACGATATGGACAATATAATTTGAAATGGTTAAAACTTATGTGTTTACTACTTTCATGATTAGAAAATGCCGCCTTGAAGAGTTACCCGCAGCAACAGTGGCGGAAGTGAAGCCCCGAGGGGCAGGGAAAGAGGCAGAGGCAGAGGTAGAGCACCAAGAACAAGTGATGGTCCTGCCAGTAATAATCAGGGAACAGGAGACTCTGATATGGCAGCTTTGATCGCTCAACAACTGGCCGCACTGATTCCGACTATAGTGGCCCAAGTGAGCGATGCACTTCAGCAACACCACCCCCACGGGGATGGTGGCAATGATAATGAAGATGGTGGAGAAAGAGGTCAAGGTGGGATTGAAACTGAAGTGGGAAATGGGAACCCGACTAGGAACGAAAGTAATCAGGAAACCGGGAATGGTGGAACAACCGATAATGAGACTGGGGTTGTTAACGCCAGAAGGGGATGTTCGTACAAGGAGTTTGTGGCCTGCAAACCAAAGGAATTTGATGGGAAGGGCGGAGCGATAGCCCTAACCAGATGGCTGGAGAAGATGGAGGCAGTGATCGATATCAGTGAGTGCCTCAATAGTCAGAGAATCAAGTATGCCACGTGTTTATTATAGGGAAAGGCGTTAACTTGGTGGAACACTCAGATTCAGGCTAGGGGAAGAGAATCAGCGATGCAGATGTCATGGGATGAATTCAAGGCACTGATCACAGAGGAGTACTGCCCCCTCAATGAGATGCAGAAACTGGAGCATGAATTCTGGAATCATGCTATGGTGGGGGCTGGGCACGCAGCTTACACAGACCGTTTTCATGAGTTGGCAAGATTGGTTCCACATCTGGTCACTCCGGAATCCAAGAGGATCGAGAGGTATATTTGGGGACTTACGCCTCAAATCCGGGCGATGGTAACAGCAGCTGCTCCTCCTACGATTCAGAGCGCAATTCTAAAGGCTGGCGCTCTAACTGATGAGATGGTGAGAACCGGGGTGTTAGGAAGAGGGGTAGAGAAAAGAAGGGATGTTGGGGAAACGAGCCGGTCGAGTGCCGGGAAATTTGACAAGAGGGCCAAGACAAAAAGAAATTTTGTGGCCATGACACAGAGCAAGAGAGAGTATGTCGGGCCGCACCCCAAATGTGACAGGTGCAACTATCATCATCCCCCAGGAATGCCGTGCCGGGTATGCGTGAACTGTAAACACCCGGGACATCTAGCGAGAGACTGCAGAATAGCGCCGAATCTGGTGGCACCGGTCATCGCGGTTTACCCCGCCAGGAATGCTAGGGTCTGCTATGAGTGTGGAGGCCCAGATCACTACAGAAACATGTGCCCTAGACTGAATCGGGCGCCGGGTCAGCAAGGGAACAACCAGCAGCAGGTGATGGCCATAGTTGGGAATCAAGGCCCGACAAATCAAGGAAATACAGCTCGGGGACGTGCATTTGTCATTGGAGCCAACGATGCTCGTCAGGACCCGAATGTTGTCACGGGTACGCACTTACTCAATCATCACTTCGCATCTATATTATTTGATACTAGAGCAGACAATAGCTTTATATCTTCTGAGTTTGTGCAATTGCTTGACTTGAGTCCTAGTAGGCTAGAAACTAGTTACTCTGTAGAAATGGCCAACGGTAGGGTTGTTCAGGCCGATGAAATCATTAGAAAGTGCTCGATAATATTGGAGGACCATGCCTTCGATATAGATTTGATACCCTTTGAGTTAAGAAGTTTCGACGTGATTGTGGGAATGGATTGGTTGTCGAAACACGAAGCTGAGATTGTCTGTCGGGACAAAGTAGTACGAATCCCTATGCCAAACGGGGAGGTACTCAGAATTCAAGGAGAACATACCGGGAAGAAACTTAAAGCTTATCTCCTGCATGAAAGCACGCAGAAGTTTACGTAAGCAGTGCTACGCTTTACTAGCTCATGTGGTAGAAAAGAAGGAAGAGGAGAGAAAATTAGTAGACATTCCAATGGTACGGGACTACCCAGATGTATTTCCTGATGACTTGTCTGGTTTGCCTCCTCCACGACAGGTGGAATTTTGTATAGAGTTGGTTCCTGGAGCTACACCGGTAGCAAAGACGCCATATCAGTTAGCACCATTAGAAATGCAAGAGTTATCTAGTCAGTTGCAGGAACTACTGGAGAAGGGTTTTATTCGGCCGAGTCATTCACCATGGGGAGCACCGGTATTATTTGTCAAGAAGAAAGACGGGTTGTTCCGCATGTGTATCGATTACCGTGAGTTGTATAAGTTAACCATGAAGAATCGATATCCTCTCCCTAGGATCGACGATCTGTTTGACCAGCTGCAAGGAGCTTCATATTTCTCCAAGATTGACCTTCGTTCTGGATATCATCAACTAAGGGTTTTCGAGGAGGACATACCAAAAACAGCGTTTAGAACTCGTTATGAGCACTATGAGTTCTTGGTCATGCCGTTCGGGTTGACTAACGCACCAGTAGTGTTTATGGACCTAATGAATCGGGTGTGTAAACCTTACTTGGATAAGTTTGTGATCGTATTCATAGACGATATACTTATCTACTCCCGATCGAAAGAGGATCATGAAGAACACCTCTGGGCAATACTGGAACTGTTACGGGAAGAGAAACTTTTCGCCAAGTTCTCAAAGTGTGAATTTTGGTTGCGAGAAGTGAAGTTTTTGGGTCATGTGGTTAACGAGGATGGGATTCATGTAGATCCCGACAAGATCGAAGCGGTGAAGAAGTGGGATGCACCCCAGACACATTCAGAGATACGACAATTCTTAGGATTGGCAGGATACTATCGTCGCTTTATCGCGAATTTTTCAAAGATTTCTCAACCATTAACATTGCTGACTCAGAAAGACAAGAAGTTTGATTGGGGACATGCGCAAGAACAAGCGTTCCAAACGTTGAAAGAGAAGTTGTGCAACGCACCGATATTGTCCCTCCCAGATGGAACTAATGATTTTATGGTGTACTGCGATGCTTCACATCAAGGATTGGGATGTGTGCTAATGCAGAAGGATAAGGTGATTGCCTAAGCTTCACGACAACTTAAGGTGCACGAAAAGAACTATACAACTCATGATCTTGAGTTGGGCGTTGTAGTATTTGCACTTAAGATATGGAGGCATTACCTGTATGGAGCCAAATACATCATCTACACAGATCATAAGAGCCTCCAACATGTCCTGGATCAGAAGGAACTTAATATGCATCAGCGACGTTGGGTAGAGCTTTTTAGTGACTACGATTGTCAAATCCGGTATCATCCGGGGAAAGCTAACGTGGTGGCTGATGCCTTAAGCCGCAAAGAACGGGTGAAACCACTACGTGCTCGAGCGTTGGGATTGACCATTCAAACGAATTTGAAAGCTCAGATCCAAATTGCACAAAGCGAGGCATTGAAAGAAGAAAACCTTGCAGGAGAAGAATTTCGTGGGTTGGATAAACAAATGAGTTGCAAGGATGATGGTATACAATACTTCATGGATCGTATATAGGTACCCAGATGGGGAGGTATACGTACCTTAGTCATGGATGAAGCCCACAAGACGCGATATTCTATTCATCCTGGTACAGACAAGATGTATCATGATCTCAAAGATCTGTACTGGTGGCCAGGTATGAAGAAAGGCATTGCTATGTACATCAGCAGGTGCTTGACATGCTCGAAAGTTAAAGCTGAACACCAGAAACCATCGGGATTATTACAACAACCTGAAATTCCTGAGTGAAAATGGGAGAATATAGCTATGGATTTTATTACCAAACTTCCTAGAACGAGCAGCGGTCATGACTCGATATGGGTCGTAGTGGATCGCATGACGAAGTCAGCTTATTTCTTGCCGATTCGAGAAGACTACAAGATGGATAAGTTGGCAAGATTGTACATCAAGGAGGTCGTGGCAAGACACGGAGTACCGGTGTCGATTATATATGACCGTGACAGTCGATTTACTTCACGATTTTGGCAAACACTACAGAAAGCGATGGACACTCGATTAGACATGAGTACCGCCTATCACCCTCAGACAGATGACCAAAGTGAACGAACTATACAGTCGCTAGAAGACATGTTGAGGGCGTGTGTAATTGACTTTAGTGGTAGTTAGGACACTCATCTACCGCTAATTGAGTTCTCTTACAACAACAGCTACCATACAAGCACTGGATGTGCCCCGTTCGAAGCGTTGTATGGAAGAAAATGCAGATCACCCGTTTGTTGGGCTGAGATTGGTGAAAGTCAGTTAACAGGCCCAGAGATCATTCAAGAAACAACTGACAAGATTTTTCAAATCAAAGACCGACTAAAAGCTGCCAGAGATCGCCAAAAGAGTTGTGCCGACAACCGTCGGAAGCCTCTAGAATTCAACATTGGGGATCGAGTTTTACTTAAAGTCTCTTCTTGGAAAGGAATCGTTCGATTTGGAAAGAAAGGGAAGTTAGCCCCAAGATACGTAGGACCATTCGAGATTATAGAAAGAATCGGTCCAGTGGCTTACCGATTAAGGTTGCCACAAGAACTCAGCGGTGTACATGATACTTTCCACGTGTCGAACCTCAAGAAGTGTTTGGCTGACGAATCCCTTCACGTACCAATTGAGGAAATCAAGATTGACGAAAAGCTTCATTTCGTCGAGGAACCCATTGAGATTATGGATCGAAAGGTCAAGCAATTGAAGCGCAGTAGAATACCAATTGTTCGCGTAAGATGGAATTCAAAACGAGGTCCAGAGTTTACATAGGAACGGGAATATCAAATGATACTTAAATATCCACATCTATTCGAGGATGACACTCTTGGACCTAACTCCAGCTGAATTTCGTGACGAAATTCTCTCAACTGGGGGATACTGTTACATCCGTTAGCAGAAGGTCCGTCATTTAACATGGATTCCGTTAACTTTTCTTCGCTCGTTCATTCCTCATCTTTATAAACTATTCGTGTGGATATTATACTTGCTTTATCATCTTTATGCTTGTATTCTTAACGTAAACGTATGCTAACTTTAAAAACTTTTACAACTTTCATCATCGTTACCGCTAAATATACCATTTTTTATATAATATTATTGTCACTAATAAAACCATTTTTAAGTTACAAATATCATTAAATATATTTTTATCATTAATATAACAAATCTATTAAAGTCGTTTTCAACCGAAACATATTTGGGAAACTCGGGGGCTAAGTGCAGGGAGTAAATGTGACATTTTGCCAAACTAGGGCTGGGTATAAATACCCCATTTTCAGCCCTAGCCTCCATATTATCTCTTCTTCTTCATTCTCTTCTTCTTCACCTTTTTTCCTCCTCCTTGCACCAAAACCGCCCATTTTCGTCACGTTTTCACCAGCAAGACCTCGGCTACAGCTGAGTCTACTCCTTTCTAGCAGGTAAATGACCTTGGTCGTCCTTTTTCTTGCTTGTTTATGGCTGTCCATTTAGGGTTTCGGGTGTTCGGGGCCAACCCGAACACATGAGGTCGTGTGGGTGCGTGTGATGTCTTTCTGCGTGTTCTTCTTGATTGGGTGTGTTTGAAATATGTTTCTAGAAGTCCTCGTGGTGTGAACTTCGTGCTCGGAGCAGCCGAAGGCTGCTCTGCACCTTCAACAATCGCGAACCTGCTGTTCAGGCGACTGGGTCTGTCATGCGATTGAGCCGTGCGACTGGGTGAGTCGTGCGACTGAGTCATGCGTCTGAGTCAATCGTGCGACTGAGTTGTGCGACTGGGGGTGTCGTGCGACTGTGTGTATGTGTGTGATTGAGTCATGCGAGCGAATGAATGTGTGCGATTGAGTTATGCGACCGAATGAATGTGTGCGATTGTGTGTGTATCGCACGACTGAATGCCAGTCGCACGAATGGAGGTTCAGTCGTACGAATGAAGCTGATTCGTACGAATGAAGGTTGATTCGTGCGTATGGAAGTTGAGTCGTTGGAATGGGTGTGGTGTGGTACGACTGAATGCTGGGTCACACGAATGAAGGTTCAATCGTACGAATGAAGCTGATTCATACGAATGAGGGTTGATTCATGCGAATGGAGTGTTGAGTCGTGCGTCTGGTCCTGTCGTGCGACTGAAGTTGTTGTGTGTGACTTTCTCGTTGTGTGTGGTGTGTATGTCGTGTGATGTTAAGGTGACATCGACACGGTTGCCATTGCTAATGACAATGTTTAAGTCAATGCTATCAAACTTACTAATGTTATTCCTAACCAAATCAATATAACATTTTACAATTATCAACAACCGATTTGTAACTACTAATATTTACCAAATACTCCTTTAATAATAATGAAACTTTTACACGGCATTCACGGTATACCACATCATTTACTATACAGCATCAATTACTTATTTACTATTTAAACCTGCGAGCTCACCAACAATTTTGTTGACCATTTTGAGCATATCTTTTCAGGTGATAATGCTAATTGAAGATCTAGGTGTGCTGCCTTAGTGGAGACCCTAGGATGCATTTTTGAGACTAAACATATTTGACAAACATTTATTTTGAAACATTATTGTAGTCTGATTTAAACAATATTATTCTTTTGATACTTGTTCCCGGGTTGTGGGAATTTATATTACAATTGTTACTACTTGACTATGTGAAATCATTTAACAAGTTTATGCGTATGGCTATGTTGTCGTTGTGTCGGGTGTCGTCATGACACGCTTTATCGTCATTTATTATATTGCATCTCTATTGCTTACCATGTGTTATGACGATCCCGTCTCGTTACATCCCCGTGTTTCCGCTTTTAGCGGGGGTGTGATATGTCATGACTACCTAATCTAGGATAGTATTAAGTCATGCTTGTAAGAGTCTTGTAACACTAAGTTGAGAAGTAATATATACAAGTATCTTGAAAACCATTCTTGTGTTTATTAATTTATTATATTATTGTCAACTTAGTTAGAGATTCTGCTTTATCATCCTAGTGAGTTTAAGTGAGTTTGAGAGATAAAACTTATGTTGTGAGACCAACACCGATCCTACAGTAAGGTTATGTTGGAAAGATCTTACCGTTAGATTTGAACATTAGAAATATAATTCTTAGCCCAAAATTTTATTATTTTGGATATGCGGAAATTATAACATTATCAATAACAATATCCACTACATCAAAATTCGAGAACTCTAATGAAACATAGTTGAATTAGGACGACAATCTTGGATTTGATGCTAGGTAGCCTTGAGATCAATGCAAAGCTCACTTTTTTAATAATCAATTCATATTCTATCAAACTAATATGCATACAAAAGTTAACATTTTTTATTATAGTTTATTTTAGCAATATAACTTTATCCGACCTATAAATTTAACTCTGATTGTTACTTTATCTTTAATGGTCTTATCATACTTTATCAAGTTACTCTACTTGATGCTTTTCTCACATATGTGTCAATAATAATATTGTTTATTATGTCAGTTATTTTTGTGGTTCTTACTTGTGGTCCTCACGCATCTGCACAGTTATAATATACAATGTTTTCAGAACCGGATCGGACGTCGAACCGGACGCCTTACTGGTTTGGTGGTCGGACCGGTCGGACCGGTTGGACCGGATTTAACTATATTTTAATTATATTATATATGTAATTAACTATATGTTGGAAATAAGGGTGTAAATGGAGTCTCTCTAAGACTCTAACACCTTTGTCCCACATTGGTGTGACAAATGAAACATTATGGGTTTATATGTGATAACAAGGTGAAAGGTATTGAATGTCTTTATGATACCTTTTACACCATGACCTACCCGCGCGCAGGGGGGGGGTGCAAAAACGGGTTTCTGGCTGGAAAATTTGGGTCGCCCACGCACGACATGCGGACACGAATGCCGTTCGAAATAAACCGGGTCCGCGTGAAGCCGGTTTTTTGCTTTTTTTGCTCTTAATTTATGGTTTAACACCCCGTTTTTACCCATTAAAACAAAAAACCAAAAAAAAAAAAAGGAATTCCGGTCCGGTTTTCCCGGTCCGACCAGCAACTCGGGACGAACCGGCCGGTTCAACTGCTCAAAAACGAACCACCCCGGACCGGACCGGACCAACCACCGAACCGTCGGTCGTAACAACATTGATAATATGGATACCTTGTCATTGTTTTCACTTTCTACACCAGTGGTGTTTGTTAATGTGTTTGAGATGTCATTCTTTAGCTTCAAAAGTCAAAACCATAGTGAATTTAGATGTGTTTCAAGAGGTTAAGACGAGGGGTTTTTAATCCAAACCTTTGTTAAAGTTTTTAAGGTATTCCCTTTTAACCTCCAAACAAAAATGAATGTGGATATGTTAGGGAGGTTTAGACCGGTGTTTTTCCTGATCAAAACCTATTAAAATATTTTCAGGGTGTTATCTCTTCAACTGCAAACTTACTAATTAACTCAATGTTTAATTTCTATAAATTACATAGACATAGTTGTTGTAAACAAATATATAATCACACATATTGGTGGCCATTTACTCTCTCATCACTCTATGTTAGTTTCACTTTGACCACCATTACAAATCGTCAGTAATGTTAATTTTCGATCCGATAGTGTAAATTTTTGTTCCATTAATGTAAATTTATGTGTATATATATATATATATATATATATATATATATATATATATATATATATATATATATATATATATATATATATATATATATATATATATGTATATATATATATATATATATATATATATATATATATATATATATATATATATATATATATATATATATATATATATATATATATATATCGAGTTCAACCCCCTCTTAGAAAAATAACAATAACAATTTCGCCCCCTGCCCCCTATTAGAATGTTGGAGCTTCAAACTTTCTTTTTTGTTTTCTCTACGCTATCAGCAGGATAAACTCTCAAACCCAACTTTTTCCGGAAAAAAAATTGTTGCTGACGTAAACCATAAAAGCTTCTGGGAGCTGCACATTACAATTGATACTCCACTTTTACACAAGCTTGTCTTGTGTCCATTCATGTTAGAATCATCACACACCATCCTATGTATACCTTTTCTTTTTATACTCGAATAAGACATAAAACGAGATAGATTTTTTTTGAACGGCTAGACGACATTCATGCATTTATTTTTATAACAAACACCTCTAGCTAGAGACTACAAGTGAAAACAAGTCAGAATAAAACAAAAGATAATACAACAAGAAATTTATAGTAATCGTTCATATAAAAATTAAACTCAAACAATTTTCAATAATATACTCAACACAAATGAACATAAATAAACGATTATAAATCTCTTTTACAATTATAAATTTACAGAAATTGATGAATAGAAATGTAAAAGTTGAGGATTGTTGGATCTAGAAAGGCTGTTGCAACCAAAACCAAGTCACTTAAAAGATTTTGGTACAACAAACAAAGGACTTCCGAAGCTAAGTATGGAACTTCCAAAGGAAGAAGGAGCTCTTCCGAAGACTACATGTAAAACACACTTCCGAAGGAAAACTCCAACTTCCGAAGACAAAGAACCTACTTCCGAAGATCAAGACTTAGAGAAAAAGATCTGAAGTCAACTTCCGAAGTACAAGAAGTCCTCAAAGCCTCGGAAGCATAGAAGCCTCTTCCGAAGTATAAGTGGCTTCGGAAGAACAAGTTCTTCCGAAGCCAATTAACCTTCGGAAGACACTCCTATTATCCAGTGGACATAAGTATGGCCTCTCTGACACTCCGCTGCAAATCTCTGAGATACTGCATGGCGTTTTCTCAAAAGCCATATAGTTGACCATACTTTAATCCACTGTTTACCTTTTTATGTTAGTACAGTTGCCATCTTTAGTTGGTGACAAAAGGTAAGTCATGGACATGTCATGACTACCATATCTTAGATAATACTTTATCTAAGATACCTTAACTTTAGCATTATAGTATATGCTTTAGTCTTAGGTTTCCAGCTGGTATCAAAGTATATCCGGCTGTAGGATCTAGTATATATAGTTTCTCATTGTAACTCTTGTTTTATGCTTGTAAGAGTCTTGTAATATCTTGAGTTGAGAAGTAATATATACAAGTGCCTTGAAAAATATATCACTGCTTGTTCCTTTGCTACTTTTTATATTATTATCAACTCTTGTAAAAGACATTACTTCATCTGATTTAAGTGTTTCCATAAGTGAGTTTGAGAGAAATACAAGTGTTTAAGTGACAAACCCAATCCTACAATTGGTATCAGAGCTTTTTAGGCTCTTGATTGTGAGATCTTACCATCCTAATCAACCAGTTTTTCACTCCTCCTTATACCTCACTCAAAATGGCCCTCAACAAATCTGAAGTAGAGATGGGGACGATGACCAAAGCTCCCATCATCACCCCTGAAAACTTCAGGTCTTGGAGCAGAAGAATGGAAGGCTTCATCAGGTATCAAGACAGCAAGATGTGGCAATCCATTGTCAATGGCCCGTATAAGCCAAAAGTAGTTGGTGGAAATGGTGCCATGATTGAGAAAGCCGTTGAAGATTATTCTGATGAAGACAGGAAGAAGCTTGACATAGACAGCAATGCTATGACTGTTCTTATGACTGCAATCCCAAACTCTATCATGGTGGGGTTTGAGCATTGTAAGTCTGCCAAAGAACTCTTTGATGCTCTTGCTCAAATGTACTCAAGCTCAAATGACTCCAAGAAGGACTCACTGAAGCAACAGTTTGAGAACTTCACCTATGTTGCTGGAGAGACTCTTAGCCAGCAATATTTCAGATACATGGATCTCATTTCTTCCCTTCAATCTGTGGGAATCACTCATGAACTCAGAGACCTTACTAGAAAGTTTATGAGTGCTCTACCCAATGAATGGACATTCTACTGTGTCTCTATCAAGAGAACAGAGAATCTGAATACACTCATCATGACCGAACTCTATGGGATCCTTGATGGATACTGTTTGGAAATGGAAAGCAAGAGGGGTCATCAGACAAGCAGACCCTTGAGTCTTCCTGCTAGCAACGCTTTAATGGTTGCTGAAGGCTCAGGAATCTCCCAGTCTCAGCAATACCTGACCTACACCCAGCAGCCATCTTGTTCCTCTGGGCCTTACATCACATTTCCTGAGACTCCAAGGTCTCAACAAGCTCAGCAAAGCTCCTTTCAGGACAGCTGTGCATTTGTCTCAGGAAGTGGACACTCAAATGATTATCAATACTGCTTTGATGATCTAGAGTGTTTTAGCCCGGATGACGTGGAGTACGTGGACATAGTCCAACAAATAGCTCTTCTAACCTACAGAGCAAAGAAGTTCTTTAAGAGAACTGGAAGGCAATTCCCTCAGAACCCAATCAACAACAAATTTGGGTTTGACAAAAGCAAGGCCAAATGTTACAACTGTAACCAACTTGGTCATTTTACAAGGGAATGCAAGGCTCCCAAGTCCAACCCGGGAAGCGCACAGGCCTCCACACATCCCTCTACACCAAAGCCCACTGGAAAGTCAACAAAGACTGCTGCAATGGCTCAAGAAGTTGACTGGAGCTTCATGGTTCAGGATGTGACTCCTGCTCAAGCACTCATGGCCGGAACAGATGAAAACAAGGTATATGAACATCTCTGTACTCCTGCCTGTATTGCTAAGGTTAAACTGTATCAGGACTACAATATGGAAATTAAATCTGATATTGAGTCTTTAAATGTTTTAAAATCTGACTTTAAAAGGGCTGAATCTGACTACCAAAAAAAAATTGAGGAGTTAGAGAAAACTGTGTCCCTCTTAAAACATGAACATACAAACTACAAGACTCAAATCAAGGATTTAATATCCAAATTGACTGAGGCTCAAGCCCAGCTTGTCACTGCTGAGGCTCAAGCCAGGAAGTATGCTATTTCCGAGCAAAACTTCCAAGCCATTCTTGCATCATCCTCTCACTCAAAACTTTGTTATCAAAACAAAGGTGGGTTGGGAACCAATGAAATTGCTCCACCACATTCTTATGAGTCTATAAGACAACCAAGGTGTGGTACTGAAGAGCAAGAGGTTCCATCTGCTAACCCACCTTCTCATGAGTCAAAGAATGATGCAACTATGGAGACCATCACAGGGAAGGAACAAGTAATTATGTCCTCCCCAGCCAATGATGATCAAACCCTGACCACCAAAGCCAGAAGAAGCAGAGCTAAGGCAGCCAGAAAAACTGCCAAGAAAGTGGCTGAATCCAAGCTAAAGATAGACCCAAAGCAAAAGGGTGTATTCATCTCAGCTGGATTCCAGGTGGTTGGAAATTCTGATTCAGGAAAGGAGTGCAGTACCAGTATTCCTATCCTACCAAAGGATCAGAAATTAAAGGGAAAGGTTGCTGATGAAGAGAAAAAGAACAAGACACAGCAATCCTCTCATTCCAAAAAAGTTAACATTGCATGCATAATGTGTGGTCTGAAAACCACATGGCTAAAGATTGTTACTACAATCCTGCTAGCACACATTATGCAAATAAAGTTAAAAGAGAAGGAGTCAGGAAAGGTTTCTCATTTGGACCATATCAAATGGTTCAAGTGATGAAAAAGGGAAAGCTTGTTTCCGAAGCAAGGCTTCTCTCGGAAGAAAATTCTTCTTCCGAAAGGAAAAAGGCTTTGGAAGTTAAAGCTGTAAAGACTCAGAAAAGCAGAAGAGTTCCCTTGAAACCAACCCAGAAGAAGACTGCTTCGGAAGAAAAGGTGGTGAAGGTCTCTTCCGAAAAGAAAGAAGCTTCGGAAGAATGTCAAGCTACAAAAGCTTCAACAAACTCATCCTCTATGATCAACCAAGGGATGTAATGGAAGATCAAGGAAGATGTTGTAGCCCAAACCTCTTCTTCAAAAACATCCATTGAAACCCCATGCATAAACTTTGGTTCAATTATGTCATTATCATTGGAAGAACCCAAGACCAATAAGGCTTGGGTTTCCAATCAAAACTAATTATCTCACCTTATGTGCAGGGACATCCATATGACAAGAATAACAACATTTAGATTGTTGATAGTGGATGCTCCAGGCACATGACAGGGAACAGATGTTGATACATGTATATCCCTAGATCATGATTTGTAATGTAATAGATCTTGTCTGTCTGATTATGATGTAATATGTAATGATTAATGAAATGATATGGATTGTTTGTGATTTGTAATGTCTAATATTTCATTAATGAGTCGTTATTGAGTTGATTAATTGGGTTTATGATTGTTTGAATGGTTACACATAATGTTATATAAATTAAAACATTCAAACTTAACTTAATGAAGTTCTCATGCGAATGGCCCATGCGAATGGACCATACGCATGAATAACTTCATACGATTGACTCAATCGCACGACTGAACCAGGAGACTGGATCAGTCGTATGATTGACACATAAGATTGGCTCAGTCGCACGACTGAACACTCAGTCGTGCGGATGAATCAACCGCATGGTTCAATCGCACGACTGAACCATACTTATGGTCCAGTCGCACGAATGAACAATACTAACCTATAAATAGACCCAATTCGTGGAAAAAACGTAAGCATTCATACCATTACGATTCCAGACATACCCTAGCCGTCCAGAGACCTCCCAAATCGTTCTCCAAGTTCACAGAACACATTAGATCGATTTCCAATCGACTTCTAACGTTAGATTCAATTCTTGATTGATTCTTCGTGTGTTCTCACAGATTGGATCGCCAATCAAATAGGATTCCGCACTATTTGATTTGGTTAACACGCTAATCACTAGGTATTTCGTTCAAATACCAGGTCCTAACAAGTGGTATCAGAGCTTTGGCTCTTGATTACGTGTTGATTCAATCAAGATTGCATAAAAGTTTGTGTTTTTGCACTAAAAACGCAATCTTTGGTGTCAAAAGTGATCTTGGACGTTCCCTGCTCATCGAAGTTTGGTTTCTACGGACTTAGGCGATTAGAACTTGTGAAATTTTGAATTTTTACGGCTGAAACACGTCAAACCTAGAAAATTTCGCAAAACAGCAGCTTCAGTCGCACGAGTGACCCATTCGCACGACTGGACTCCATTCGCGTGACCCATTCGCACGATTGGACCTAGTCGCACCTTCATTTGGCCTACTGAACCGTTCGTTCGCATAGCTCATACGCACCAGATTCATTCGCACGACTGAACCAATCGCCCAGTTCAGCCGCACGATTGAACCAGTCGCAGAGTTCGTACGCACGACTAGACCATTCGCATCCTTCAGTCGCATCAGTGAAAGTTTGTTTGTTTAGACTTAAAGTTATTCGCCATGGAAGATCAGATGTCAGCCTTTACTGCTGGGAAGGACTCTAGGATACAGAATCTGCTGTTGCTTGAGAGTGAGGTGGGTAATCATAATAAACTACCAAAGCTCTTGACTTTAGATGAGTTTTCCCACTGGAAACAACGTTTTGAGATCTACCTCAATGGAGTGGATCCTAATCTGTGGGAAGCCATCGAGATTGGTTATAGTACACTGGTGGGAGCTGATGGAGTTAAGCTAACATTAGGTGGGATGACAGATGCGCAGAAAGTTAACTACAATGCAGAGAAAAGGGTTTATGCATTGATTACACAGTCTATCCCAAAAGACATATTCCACCAGTACTCAGAGAATAAGTAGTCCAAGAAACTGTGGGATGAGCTAGAGAAGAGGTATGATGGGAATGCTTCGTTGAAGGCAATCAAGGCTAAGGAGTTAAAGAAGGAATTCGATAACTTCTCATCGATTGGTAATGAGAGTTTAGACGACGTCATCGATAGATTCTACCATTTGATGAGCGAACTGCATACACATGGAGTGGAAACTACCATGGAAGAGAAAGTGAGTAACTTTGCAGACGGATCGCCTGACAAGTGGGCTTCATTTGTGTCTAACCTGAGACAGAATGGAATACTTGCAAAGCTGGATATTAATGACTTCATTCTTAAGTTGCGAGAAGAAGCACTTAGGATGAAGTACAGAGCTCAAAAGTCTTCGTACACACAAAATCCAGCTTTGTACAACGCCACGCCGCAAGCTAAGACATCTCGAGCACCTCTCCAGACTGCATTTGTGTCTAGCTCGTCGGGTCCTTCACATGCTTCTCCTTCTGGATCAGACACGTCAGGGTCTTCTTGTACCCACTACATTGGATCAGAAGCAAGTGCTACTAAACTGAAGACCGAGAACCTCGGTAATGTGACTGTAGAAGTAGCTCGAGAGCATATGGATCTTTTAGCTGCAGTGGTTCATTCATATGATGGACTTGTTGCCGGGAAGATTGGAAACTGCCATCTGGCAGATGAGGACTACGAGCAAGTGGACGAAATGGAGCTTGAGAGAATGGACATAATGTGGGCCTTAGCTAGTGCTGTCCGGAGGGCGAAGAAGTTTGTTAAAAAGACCGGACAGAATTTGGTAGCTACTAAGGATACCACATTTGGCTTTGACAAGAGCAAAGTGACCTGCTTCAACTGTGGAGAGAAGGGGCACTTCAAGAGAGAATGTGTCAAGCCAAAGAAGACGGGTAACGGGAACCCATTCTCATCCTTTCCTCGCCAAGACAAGCAAGCTTCCAGTTCTACTTCATCAAGCAAGGATCCAAAAGCCTTGACTGCTCATGATGATGAAGAACAGGATTGGAGTTTTAGGATTGTCTCACCAGGGGAATCAAACATTGCCAGTGTAGAAGATATTGATGATGATTCTGCGAGTGAAGGTGATCTAGCAGTTGAGATAGCGATGTCACACAGTGAGGAAGCAACTGCAGCCGAGGTCAGTTACAAGCCTAAAGAGGAGACTTCCACGTCAGAGACAGAAAAGACAGAATCACAAGAACCAGAGACATCTGATGCTGCGTTGATGGCTAGCTCTTCTGAACCAACTCAGGTAAGTACTACTGACCAAATGTTTGATAATCATGCTGAAGGAAATGATCTGCCCAAGATATATATTAAATTGATGTGGCTAGTGTGATATGATCCAAGTCGGGTCATACCCAATAACAAGCCAAACAAACACCGACAAATATTTATTTGTTGATTAGATCAAACAAATAAATATTGACACCAATTTAGAAACCGGGTTTTCTAAATCATTGCTTTTGCGAATGAACAAGTTTATATATATATATATATATATATATATATATATATATATATATATATATATATATATATATATATATATATATATATATATATATATATATATATAGATATATATATTTGTTCATATGGGATTATTTGTTCATTTTTTAATTAGTTAGACAATGACAAATAATAATATGTGTGTTAGTGATATAAAATTAAAATGGTTTAATTTTACATAAAAGAGTGCAAGAGTGTTTAAGTTATTTTTGAAAATAATTTGAATTCAAGGGGAGACAAGAGGGTGCCCATTTCGGCCGCCCCTTGTCTTGGTTTCTTCCCTTTTATTTGTTCCAAGGCCATGCATTTAGTTGGACACTTGAACACTCTTGCCTCTCACTCTTTCTCTTACACACACACTTGAAGAAAACACTTGCTCCTCTCTCTCTCTTTCACGGTTTTGAGGAAGAAAAGGGCAGATTTTTCCAGCTTCAAAAGGTGTTTTGGTTGCTGAAAAATTGGGTGTCAAGATTCCTAGCAATCAAGGTGTTTGTACAAGCTTGGGGTATCACCTCTTGAGGTCTTCTTCCTTGAAGATTCAGCCACGTTTTCATCTTCTTTCACCTCAAGAAACTTGTTCTTTTGAGCTGCTACAAAGGTTGTATCATCACCATCTCATGTTTTTCATTGTATGCAATTTCGTATAATGATCCATGGTTTAGGGTTGCTTATTAAATGGGTTTAATAACCATCTTATTAACATGTTTTAAAACTTCAAAATCCGCTGCGTTTTTCATATAAACATGGTTATATGAGCTTTGATAAACTTGTTAAATCCCTACAATGGCATCAAGAGCCACTTATACGAATGCATACATGTATATTCTTGCTAGTTCACGGTTTTGTGGTGTTTGACACCACATACCCGTGAGTTAGAGGGCTGTTTTGGTCACCCCTTTTGGTGTTTTAAAGATGCTTCTTTATGCATATAAGGATCTTTAAAACTCTAGATTATTTGATGTTTATTTATATGTTCATAACCCATTTGTTCTTGGTTTATGTTGGCCAAAAACATGGGCTATAAGGGGCTGCCAATATCGATTGTCTTATGTATGTTTCATCATGTTGTTGTTGATTATGCATAACAAAGCCTAGACCCTTTGGATTGGATGATTGGTTGTCATGTTATATTCATTTGGGCATGTAATAATTTATTTTTGTTTCAAGTCTTGTTTTGTAATCTATTCATTCATATGGTTTGTAATAAATAGATTAGGAGTTTATCTTTACTAGAAAAATGTATTAGGATACATATTTTGTAAGGATGCTCAAGATCAAGACTTGAAGAAAAGATGGAAAAAGAGGATGCTTGAAGATGTGGATTCAAGTGGGAGTTCCTTTTGTCAACCATGTGTCATGTTCTTAACCCTTAGGACAAGACCTTTTGACACACTTGTTTTGGTTAAACAAGTGTGCTCAACTTAGTATGCTTTGTTATGCATATATGGATTGTTTGGTTATGCTTGGTTGAATGCTTATGATGTTGTTTTGTTTTGGATATTTGGATGTCATTAACAAACATCACCTAGAACAAGCTATTACAAGAAATTGGTTCTCAAATCATTAAGCAAAATAGAATGGGTCTATAAAAAGGAGTTAATGGTTTGCAAAATAAAATGGGTTTTATTTATAAGAACCAAATAGGTACCATATGGTTGAATGCATACAATCATATAGTACATGGACTTTTCTAAAACATGAATTGTGAAATTATAAATCCCTTTTGAAAAACAAGTTAAACACCATCCTTTTACACAACACTTAGGTTACTTGCAAACTCTTAGTGGGATAAAGATCACCTAACCACTTTGAGGGAACTTGTAACTTGAGGTGATAATGCCATGTTTGTGGGATAAAGGTCACCTAACCACTTATGTGGTAAACTCACACGTGTGTGTAAGTAGGACGACTTGATTTATAAAATATATTGAATGGATCACCTAAAATGTGTTTTATAAAAGGTGTTGATGGGGTAAACATGCCGTTATAAACATAAGATGTTTAAACGATCCCATACCATTAGAAGTTGCAATGGGTTGCAATTGTCATTTATGACTACCTTGTTTATTTAAATAATGGGATAAAGGTCACCTAACCAATATTTAAATATAACGTTGGATTCTAAAATTTTTTTTTTATTAATAGTCTATGAGACGTAAAGGGTATTAATAAATGAAATGTATAATTATATCAACGATTACTAAAATGGAACTTTGTAAAATCTTGTAGATGGCCGACCACACCAACGCTAATAACGATGTACCAAACCAAAACAACCAATCTCTTAGGGCGATCCTTCAAAGGGATCGTCTCACACCTAACAACTTCATGGATTGGTACCGCAACTTGAGAATTGTTCTCAAGCAAGAAAAGCGGGCCTACATTCTTGATGATCCCATCCCCGATGAACCTAACGAGGAGGATGTGGAGGCCTATAATGATTGGGTTAGATATACGGAAGACTCCATCCAAGTCTCTTGCTTAATGTTAGCAAGTATGACACCCGAACTCCAAAAGGAGTATGAGCTCCATGGAGCCTATGACATGATCACTCAGTTGCGGGAAACGTTCCAGCAACAAGCTAGAGTGGAGCGCTTCGAAACGGTTCGAGCGCTTCATGCATGTCGGATGGAGGAATCCCAATCAGTTTCATCTTATGTTCTTAAGATGAAAAGTCACATCGACCGCCTTCAAAGGCTAAATTGTCTTGTCTCAAAGGAGTTGGCCACGGATTTGATCCTTAATGGCCTAACTAAAAGGTTTGAGGCATTCGTCATGAATTACAACATGAACGGATGGGACAAGAGCATAAATGAACTTCATTCGATGCTCAAATCAGCTGAGGCGGGAATGGGTAAAAGGGTTTTACCTGTTCTCACCATTAATGAAGGTGGGAGAAGGAAGAGGTCTCTACCCCCTCCCAAGGCAAATGTTGCCAATGGAAAGGGGCACGTTGGAGGAAAGGGGAAGATGGTTGTTAGGGCGGAACCTCCGAAGCCCAAGGAGAAGAAGCAAAAGGTTGCTGTAAACGACCCATGCTTCAAATGTGGTGAGATAGGGCATTGGATGAGAAATTGTCCAGTCTATCTCAAAGAGTTGAGAGAAAAGAGGGATGCAGGGCAAACCTCAGGTATAATTTACATGATACATGTTGAGCTAAATGTTATTTCTTCTAACACATGGGTATTAGATACCGGATGTGGAACTCACATTTGCAATTTATTGCAGGGGTTCAAAAGAAATGAGCATTATGCAAAAGGGGAAATAAGTCTCTTCATGGGCAATGGTGCAAAGGTTCACGTTGAAGCCCAAGGAGACTACATTTTGAAGCTTCCAGGTGGTTTGGAAGTTATTTTGAACAATGTATTATATGCTCCTAGCTTGACTAGGAACACAATTTCTGTTTCCCGTTTAAGACAATGTGATTATGATTTCAAGTTTGTTGACAATGATATTCATGTTTCTTTAAATCATGTATTTTATTTTAAGGCTATACCTTGTAATGGTATTTATGAATTGGTTCATGAAAACGCAACATATGATAGCTCAATATACCAAGCAACCACCAAAAGACTCAAATTAGATTTGAGTGATACCTACCTTTGGCATTGCCGTCTTGGTCATATAAACAAGAAACGTATACAAATACTTCAAAAGAATGGTCTTTTAAAAACAAATGAATGTGATTCATTTGATGTATGTGAATCTTGTTTACAAGGTAAAATGACTAAGGCACCCTTTAGTGGAACTAACGAAAGGGCAAAAGATTTATTAGGTATCATACATTCGGATGTATGTGGTCCTTTTAAGCCAATGACTAGGAATGGTGAAAGATACTTCATTACCTTTACCGATGATTATAGTCGCTATGGGTATGTGTACTTATTAAGGCACAAAGATGAAGCCATTGAAATGTTCAAAATCTTCAAGAATGAAGTAGAAAATCAACTCAATAGGTCAATTAAAATTCTCCGCACCTATAGAGGTGGCGAATACCTAAGTGATGTTTTTCAAGATCATCTTAGGAGTTGTGGGATTGTCTCACAACTCACTCCACCTGGAACACCACAACATAATGGTGTGTCTGAGAGGAGGAATCGAACCTTATTGGATATGGTTCGATCTATGATGGCTAGAAGCACATTACCTCTATCATTTTGGGGTTTCGCTTTGCTCTCCACGGCCCGTATTCTGAATATGGCCCCAACCAAAAAGGTGGAAAAGACACCTTTTGAGATATGGCATGGAAGAGTTCCATCCCTATCGTACTTAAGGGTCTGAGGTTGTGAGGCTTATGTTAAGACTCCCACCCCAAACAAATTAGATGTCCGATCCACCAAGTGTATCTTTGTTGGATATCCTAGAGATTCTATGGGATATTATTTCTATGATCCACTGGAACAAAAGGTGTTTGTTGCCAGAAAGGGTGAGTTCTTAGAAACTAAGTTCCTTATGGAAGGAACTAGCAGTAGAACAGTGGATCTTGAGGAGGATCAAGAAACACAGCCCGATGCACGTTTGGTTGAAACTAGCACTCAACGTGAGGATGTTGAGGATGATCAAGCGGTTGATTAATACACACAAAACGTTCGCAGAAGTGGTAGAACTAGTAATCCACCTGAAAGATACGGATTTTTCATGGATGGATGCTATATGGTGGATTCAGATGAACCAGCCACATATCATGATGCAGTGTCCAATTTGGATTGTGACAAATGGCTTGAGGCCATGAACGTTGAGATGCAATCCATGTATGACAATCAAGTTTGGGAACTTGTTGAGCCACCTCTTAATTCCAAAGTAGTTGGAAGTAAGTGGGTTTTCAAGAAGAAAACTGATATGCATGGAAACTTGGATACTTACAAAGCTAGACTTGTAGCAAAGGGTTTCACTCAAACTCAAGGGGTTGATTATGATGAAACCTTCTCACCTGTTGCAATGCTTAAGTCTATAAGGATATTGTTTGCCATAGCAGCTCATTATGATTATGAGATTTGGCAAATGGATGTCAAAACCGCTTTCCTAAATGGATATCTTGAGGAAGATGTCTATATGGTTCAGCCTGAAGGTTTTGTCGATCCAAAATATCCTAATAAAGTATGCAAGTTAATGAAATCAATCTATGGATTGAAACAAGCATCAAGAAGTTGGAATCACCGTTTTGATGATGAAGTAAAGAAATTTGGCTTCATCAAAAACGCTGATGAGGCTTGCGTGTATAAGAAGCCTAATGGGAGCACAATAACCTTCCTAGTATTGTATGTTGATGACATACTACTGTTTGGAAACGACATTCCAACCATGGAAGGTGTAAAAACCTGGCTTGGAAGTTGTTTTTCCATCAAGGATCTTGGTGAAGCCGCCTATATTCTGGGAATAAAGATCTATAGGGATAGATCAAGACGGCTAATTGGTTTGAATCAAAGTGCATACATTGACAAAATCTTGAAAAGGTTCAAGATGGAAAACTCTAAGAAAGGTACTGTACCTATTCAAAGAGGGACAATATTGAGTACAACTCAATCTCCAAGCTCCAAGGAGGAGCAAAATAGAATGAAGGCAATCCCATATGCATCTGCTATAGGATCCATCATGTATGCAATGATATGCACTAGACCGGACGTGTCATGCGCTTTAAGCATGACAAGTAGATACCAGCGAAATCCTGGTGATAGTCATTGGATGGCTGTCAAGAACATTCTGAAGTACCTAAGGAGGACTAAGGACATGTTCTTGATCTACGGGTCTGGTGAAGAGGAACTCATTGTAAAAGGTTACACGGATGCGAGTTTCCAAACCGATCGAGATGATTCACGATCTCAATCGGGGTACATCTTTATTCTGAATGGGGGAGCTGTTTCTTGGAAAAGCTCAAAGCAAGAAGTCGTAGCGTTATCCACTACAGAGTCTGAATACGTCGCCGCTTCAATGGCAGCACAGGAAGCTGCATGGCTGAAGAAATTCATAGCCGATCTAGGGGTAGTCCCTTCCATTCAGGATCCCCTAGAGATCTTTTGTGACAACGAGGGTGCGATTGCTCAAATCAAGGAACCTCGTGCTCATCAAAAGACTCGGCACATTGAACGGAGATTTAACTACATAAGGGATGAAGTTGAAAAGGGAAAGATATGTATTCGCAAGTCCACACTGATAAATACGTTGCGGATCCACTCACAAAACTCCTTGAAAAGGCAAAGCATGAAGGTCATGTTTGTGCCATGGGACTTAGATATTCAAGTGACTGGGTTTGATGTTGTATTTTGTATTTGGATATTGAACTAATGTTATTTGACTTAATTATATGGTTATAATTTCATTTGTTCTTCTATTTTAGCATGTTTAAATCCGTGAATAAATAAATTATTCTCAACGTCCGTAGTCGATCATACTTGTGGGAACAACTATGAATGTAAGACTATAATGAACTTGGATTGGTTGATATTCATAAGGTATGAATATAAAGCAAGAGGTTGCTACCAAGGTTCATTGATATCTATGGGATATAGATATTGGACTGACCCGCTCTCAATTATTTCTGCATGGAATCTTTCTGATTAGTCATAAGAAATTTTGAGTAAAGGCGAATATCATTGTATCCTCAGACCTGAGATACTTATTGGGTCTTGATATTCACCAAGTATTGTACTTTGACTTAGTCCTTTGCTGTTCTGAAAAGGCAGTACATAAGGCTGAGTTCAGGTATGACATGAGGTGATTGTGAGAGACGTATGTAGTCAAGATGGAATTTGTTCCTCTTATTCGTTGAGAGTTAGATGTCTAAGGCCTGTTAAAGTTAAATCATCGGAGAATGACTATTCTGTGTCTCTTGGATTTAACATGACATCTGCAACAAAAGGATAGATGATTAATTCACCTAAAACATATTCAAGTAAGGTACTTGAAAAGGATGATGTTATTGAATGGCACTTAGTCATATACATTAGGGGTAGCAAACCGTTGCTAGGCGTTATTTGCTGCTTGCATCAATCTTCTATAAATCTTGTGCAAGTGGGAGATTGAAGGAAATGATCTGCCCAAGATATATATTAAATTGATGTGGCTAGTGTGATATGATCCAAGTCGGGTCATACCCAATAACAAGCCAAACAAACACCGACAAATATTTATTTGTTGATTAGATCAAACAAATAAATATTGACACCAATTTAGAAACCGGGTTTTCTAAATCATTGCTTTTGCGAATGAACAAGTTTATATATATATATATATTTGTTCATATGGGATTATTTGTTCATTTTTTAATTAGTTAGACAATGACAAATAATAATGTGTGTGTTAGTGATATAAAATTAAAATGGTTTAATTTTACATAAAAGAGTGCAAGAGTGTTTAAGTTATTTTTGAAAATAATTTGAATTCAAGGGGAGACAAGAGGGTGCCCATTTCGGCCGCCCCTTGTCTTGGTTTCTTCCCTTTTATTTGTTCCAAGGCCATGCATTTAGTTGGACACTTGAACACTCTTGCCTCTCACTCTTTCTCTTACACACACACTTGAAGAAAACACTTGCTCCTCTCTCTCTCTTTCACGGTTTTGAGGAAGAAAAGGGCAGATTTTTCCAGCTTCAAAAGGTGTTTTGGTTGCTGAAAAATTGGGTGTCAAGATTCCTAGCAATCAAGGTGTTTGTACAAGCTTGGGGTATCACCTCTTGAGGTCTTCTTCCTTGAAGATTCAGCCACGTTTTCATCTTCTTTCACCTCAAGAAACTTGTTCTTTTGAGCTGCTACAAAGGTTGTATCATCACCATCTCATGTTTTTCATTGTATGCAATTTCGTATAATGATCCATGGTTTAGGGTTGCTTATTAAATGGGTTTAATAACCATCTTATTAACATGTTTTAAAACTTCAAAATCCGCTGCGTTTTTCATATAAACATGGTTATATGAGCTTTGATAAACTTGTTAAATCCCTACACATGCTTGTTCTGCTTGTGATACTTTTAGGAATAACATAGATGAAAAATTTGCTAGGTTATTAGATCATAATGATAACTTAGTAAAAGATTTGCAACTGTGCACTGAGGCAAATAGAGTATTAAAACAAAATGAGCATAGTTATAAAGAAAAGATAGACCTATTGACTAAACAGCTTAGGGAAACCGAAGTAGTTGCCTTTAACCAAGCTAATGACATTAGGTACTATCTAAACTCCCTAGAAGACACTAAGAAGCAAAAGGCAGTTCTAGAAGTAGAAGTAAATTCATTAAAACAGAAACTGCATAGTTGGACTAGTTCTTCACACATAGTTCAACACTTAGTGAGAGAAAGGAATAACGGGGAGGGATTAGGTTACAAAGTGGTTCCACCACCACCTGAGACCTTGATGAACACTAAGACTAGACCACTAAACAATAACCCCGTCAAGGATCACGTTGTGTCTACTCCTCTTGTTAATGATCCAGATACCTCATGTTCATCTATTGAATCTGGACACAAACAAAAGGAGGCCACTTCAAAGGCAAAGGGTAAATTGCCTTGTGTTAATCTGGAAAATGAATTTGAAAAAGTTAACTTAAAGTCAGGGTCAAACAGAGTCAAATCAGAACCTAAAAAGACTTCTAATGTTAATTTTTCACATGCTTCAAGTCAAAAACCAGTTAACCAAAAAGAGAAAGATGTTAAACAGATTAAAACAGTTAACTTTGTTAAACCAGAAAAAACATCAAAAGAACCAGAGTCAAAACCTAAAGTGATTGATGTTACTAGAGTGTCACACACTTCTCCACAAAGAAAGTTTAATCATAAAGTTTATAGCAGGTCATGCTACAACTGTGGAGAATGTGGACACATTGCTTCCTATTGTCCTTTCTATCAGACACCTAGGAAGAAGATTGAACTTCAGGACACTAAGCCTAGGTCTTCTAAGAGGAGCTCTCTGACTCCACCTAGAAGAACTAGTGAACCTAAAGTTCAACCTGTAAGCCAGTCGACTGTTTATCATAAACAGGCCTTGCACAAATCTGGCTTATGGAAAGAAAAGTCATCTTACGTGTCTGATACTGATGACAAGAAGAAACCTGAGCTACCCTCAACCTCTAAGGGTCAATGGGTGGAGTTTATGATGTGTGATGCCTCTGGGAAACCCAAGCCAGTAAAGGCTCGGGTTCCTAACCTAAACTAATTTATTTACTTTGTATGTGCAGGGTGTTCGATACAGTGGTGAGACTAACACGTGGATTGTAGACAGCGGAGCATCTAGGCACATGACAGGAAATAGGGCCCATTTATCAAACGTCAAGCAAATAAAAGGAGGGCATGTTTCCTTTGCTGGAAACAAGGGAGGCTATATCACAGCTCAGGGAGAAGTGGGAAATCAGAAAGTTAAGTTTGATAAGGTGAACTACGTTCAACAACTTCAAAATAACTTGCTTTCTGTTTCCCAAATCTGTGATAAAGGATTTAAAGTCATCTTCGACAACAAGAAGTGTTACGTGCTAAAGAAAGACTACGTGATCCCAAAGGACCAAGTTCTGATGACTGCTTCAAGATATAAAGACCTTTATGTTTTGGATCTGTCAACAGCTGCTACAACAGATCATGAGGTTCAGTGCTTTCTATCTAAAGCTACTGAGAAGGATTCCATCTCCTGGCATAGGAGAATGGGACACATTAGTCAAAGGAAGATGAATCACTTGATTCAGAAGGATCTTATGAGAGGAGTTAATGTCAAGAATTTCCAGCTTCCTGACTTTTGTGTAGCTTGCAAGAAAGGCAAACAGACGAAGAAGTCTCATAAGGAAAAGAAAGTTCATTCAATAGAACTTCCTCTTGAACTTCTTTACATGGATCTGTTTGGTCCAGTCAGTACGAAGAGCATTGCAGGCGACTTAAACTGTTTTGTGGTTACTGATGACTACTCAAGGTTCTCTTGGGTAATGTTTCTGAAGTCCAAATCAAAAACATTTGAGTCATTCAAGGAGTTAGTAACCACAATGGAATCTCTCTACAAGCTGAAGGTTAGACAAGTACGCTCAGACAACGGGACGGAATTCAAGAACCAGTGGATGGAGGCTTACTGCAAGGAAAAGGGAATTGTGCATCAATTCACTTCTGCCTACACGCCTCAGATGAATGGCGTTGCTGAGAGAAAGAACAGAAGCTTGATAGAGACAGCACGGACTATGCTAGCAGACTCGAAACTGCCTATCCAATTCTAGAATAAGGCAGTGGTGAATGCATGTTATACACTGAATCGAGTTTTGATTGTCAAGCGCCACGAAAAGACATGTTACGAGCTACTACAAAGACGCAAACCGAATTTGGAGTATCTCGAAGCATTTGGCGCGCCGTGCACACTTCTGAAGAAGACACAAGAAGGTAAATTCAGCGAGAAGGCGGATGAAGGAATCTTTCTAGGATACAATATACTGAACAAGAGGGTTTACAACAATTCAACAGGTCTAGTAGAAGTGTGGTGTAATGTTGACGTTCAGAGATATACCACACCACCTACTGGCAAAGGACCCGCATACATTTTCGACTATGATGGATTCTTCAAGTCCTTCAACATCCCTCTCTCTCCCTCGGAGGATGAGTTAGCTACTAGGATGATGTATGATATTTTGAATACACCATCTAGCTCATAGGGAGAATCATCTACTCAGTCAGGGGGAGTAGTCAATGACAGTGACTCCTCCTCTGAAGATGAAGCTGAAGCAGATGACCAGAACAGTCAGGAGGAACAGGTTCCAGTTCCTGAAAGTCCACAAGCATCTACCAGTGATGCACCTTCGACTTCGGAACCTCAAACTCCAACTACCTCAGATGCAGAACCAAATGTTCATAATCTTGGCTCTGAGGTAGCTGTTCCTACCACTCCAGGATCACGACTAAACGTCTATCATTCCCTTGACAATGTCATTGGGGATGTCAGATCAGGAGTTCAAACCCGAAATCAGCTATACTCAGCTGATTACGCCTCGGTTATGGAGAAGGGTTACATTCATGATGGTGCTTATCGATGTTTTGTCTCGCAGGTTGAGCCAAAATATGTCAGTGAGGCACTAAATGATGAGGCGTGGGTGAGTGCCATGCAAGAAGAACTTCTTCACTTCAAGAAGTTAGGTGTATGGACTCTGGTTGATAGACCCAAAGGTGCTAAAGTTATTGGCACCAAATTGGTACTGAAATGCAAGAAGGATTACCAAGGGGTCATTATCAGGAACAAAGCTCGATTGGTGGTTCAGGGTTTTCGCCAAGTCGAGGGGATTGACTACAATGAGGTGTTTGCACCCGTGGCAAGGATGAAAGCCATTCGTATCTTCCTTGCCTATGCATCGTACATGAAGATTAAAATCTACCAATTAGATGTGAAGGGTGCATTCCCTTCATGGGGAAATCAGAGAAACAGTCTATGTCAGTCAACCCGAGGGATTTGAAGATCCTTATCATCGGGATAGAGTTTACAAGCTCGACAAGGCGTTATACGGGCTTCATCAAGCTCCTAGAGCTTGGTATGAGAAACTCTCGACTCATCTTGTGAAACATGGCTTTCGCAGGGGAGTCAATGACTGCACGCTGTTCATTAAAGAAAAGGATGGCGACCTACTGCTTGTACAGATCTATGTTGATGACATAATCTTCGGTTCAAAGAACGAAGAGTTATGCAAAGAGTTTGAAGCAGTGATGAAGAAAGAGTTTGAGATGAGTGCTATGGGGGAGATGAAGTTCTTTCTCGGGTTACAGGTGGATCAGACACCAAATGGGATCTTTCTACATCAGACCAAGTATGTAGGAGACATTCTCAGTCGCTTTGACATGGAGAATGCTTCTGCTGCTGGGACTCCACTTGCTACGAATCACGATATAGCACCTGATGAAAATGGAGATCTTGTAGATGCCACGATGTATCGAGGAATGATTGGATCCCTCATGTATCTCACTGCCTCAAGACCGGATATCATGTATGCTACATGTTTATGCTCTAGATATCAGGCTAAGCCTAAGGTCAACCATCTGATCGGGGTCAAGAGGATTTTTCGTTATCTGAAGGGTACACCCACACTTGGATTGTGGTACCCTCATGATGATGACTTTGAGCTTACATCGTATAGTGACTCGGATTACGGGGGCTGCAAGATGAACTACAAGTCTACATCAGCAGGGTGTCAATTCTTTGGGAGAAGACTAGTTACCTGGCAGTGTAAGAAGCAGACATCGGTTGCATTGTCAACCTGTGAAGCTGAGTATGTTGCTGCTGCAAGTTGCTGTTCACAAATCATCTGGATTCAACAGCAAATGCGGGATTACGGTTTAAAATTCTCTTCTACTCCTATTTTTGTTGATAACTCTGCTGCAATTGCAGTAACTAAAAATCCGGTTCAACATCCTAAGACCAAACACATCGGTATTAAATACCATTTCATAAGAGACTGTTTTGAAAAGAACTTAATTGATGTGGTAAAAATTAATACTGATTTTCAACGCGCTGACCTCTATACTAAAGCCTTTGATAAACCACGTTTTTAATATTTGCTAGAGGTCAACGGTGTTAAAAAGAAAAGTGATGTTATTCCTGATGACGAGAATGTGTAGTCCGATGTAGTTTAGTTAAAGTTTTTTATTTTATTTTATTTTATCTGTTTATTTTCGTCTGTTTAATTTAAACTCATGTTATTTTGCTGTTTATTAAAATCCTAAAATAATTAAACCAGTAATGATTTTAGTATTTTAGGGGGAGAATATGTCAGCAAGTTAACATTAAAAAAAACGAGGGAGAAGGAGTGGATAGCTGATATAAGGTAGATCGTATCTGTGATACCGATTCAAAATCTTTGGAAAATGATAGTACACAGGAACAAATCAAGAGGGACTTTAAAAATTTAAGTTTTGGAAAGATGCAAAAATTTAAAGTATAAGTCTGTGTAGTCTAGGCAATACAAAAGGGAAGATGATAGAAAACTGGTAACTCCTAAGGTAACACAAAGAAAGTAGACCTAGAGGTTGCTAGACCACAAATGATATGTCGGTAGATTCAACACAATAGATGATTAGACCTGACTGGTGATCTCAAGATCAAACTAAGTTGTTCAACTGACTGTGGGCTTCCATCTTATCACTGGTTAACACAATCAACAATATTCCAATAAGGGGTAATGAGCATGTAAACGCCACAAATGTGTGCGGATGACCATAATTAGAGCAAAGCAAAGAAAAATGAAAGACAAATGCTATAAAGCTAATGACTTATGTTGTTGGTGCATTTTGTGCAAAATAAAATAAGTTGCTCTAACAAGGAGATAGGTTGTGTGCCTCTTTGCTGTGCGATGGCACTGACCTGAGGATAAGCATAACGTAGATATTCTAGAATTCATTGTTGTTTGCCGCCTCTCTGCTGTGCAATGGCACTGACCTGAGGACTGGCTTCTCTTTGAAAGCTCTAAGAATAGTCTCTTCTTGTAATAATACCCGTAGACCGCTCAAAAGCTCCTGAGGAATGTTGATTACCATATAAGTGTGGGATCCACAAATGTTAGTTGAAATAATTAAACCTAAATCAATCACCAGTCTGTGTCAAAAGTCTGTGTATGGATTTAAGTGGACAAACATATTGACAATCATTGTGGCTGCAGTTCTCAAGAGTTCAAATCAATGTGAAAATCTAAGAGTTCCAGTATGATTTCCTTAAGTTGCTAATGACTCTGGATGAACACCAAGAATGGAGCATCAAAAGATTTTTGATAACAAGTCCCAAATGATTTGACTTGCCTGTATGATTCCAAAATTGAATTGGTCCAGGTGTGGTCAATCCAAGTTGAAGCTGTGTTTTCTGGAACCAAATCCCATAGATGTCCATCTTAGGATTTATCTCTCACAAAAAGCCAAAAACAAGTCCTGTTTTGAGTATTTAGTTTAAATTTTCTAAGTTAGTTAGTAGTTTTAGTTTGTTAGTTTGTCGGATTACATCAGGAAAATCAGTAAGGAATCAACTCACTAAAAGGGTCATGCCTGAGATGACCACATGTGCTTTGAAAGTTTAAAAAACAGTCACGTCTGAGGTGACAAAGTGTTTAAAAGGGTCACGTCTGAGGTGACTAAATTGTTTAAAAGGGTCACGTCTGAGGTGATCAAAAGGTGTTCAAGTTAAAATGATCATGTCTGAGATGATCAAAAGCTCATAACGTTAATTTCAAAAGTTGAAATGGTTTTAAATGTAAATTGGTAAAAATGGCAGAAAATTAACTAAGTGTGATCCATTCGCACGATTGGACCATGAGAATGGACCAACCATGCGAATGGCTTCCAATCGCACGAATGGACATGAGATTGAGCCATTCACACGAATGGCTTATCAGAATGACCCATTCGACCGATTGGAAGGGGGCGAATGAGTCAGTCGACCGACTGAGACTCATTCGGTCAACTGAACATGCGAATGAAGGGCACGACTGAGTCAGTCGACCGACTGAACCTCAGTCGGTCAACAGCATGCGACTGACTGGCCCATTCGCACGATTGAGCCTTAGTCGCCCGAATGAACTGAGCGACTAAGGCCAGTCGGCCGAATGAACTCAGCTTCAGTATTTAAAGGGCACAGTCGATCGCATTTCATTCATCACACCCCAATCGCTCTCAAATCGCACACCCTACCGTTATGCTGCCAATTTTTCATTAGACTTGGTTTTCGTCTTGATCTTGATTCACTGACTCTCGCTATTGATTATACAGGTAGTTTGAAGCTCCATCTTCCCAAAACTTGAAGGATTCAAACCCTAATTTGGTTGTATAACAAGAACCGAGACTTAAAAGACCTAATAACCTACCAAAACTATGCAAAACGTTAAAATTAAGTCTAATAGGTTATTAGTAACAAGAATGCGAGTCTATTGAACCGGTTATCTATGTTAAAACACTTGTTTTGTTAAAGAATCAAACGATTGGCGACTGAACTACAGGACAGGCGATTGGTCGCCCGGATGAACTCCAATCGCACGATTGAAACTTGCGATTGGGTAAATCGCCCGAATGAACTTTGCGATTGAGCTCAGTCGGCCGACTGAACCATTCGCAGACTCAGTCAGCAGACTGAACTCAATCGCATGTCACATTGACCAGAATGAGCTCAGTCGCATGAAAGGACAGCCGACTGACTTCAGTCGCATGATTCATTCGCACGAATGAATCAGAATGAATTTCAACATTACACTTAGAACAGAATTTTCATGTATTATGTACTAATGGTTCTATGTCATGTGTTTTTCAGGATAATGGCTGAGAGATGGTCCATAAATCCAAAGCACAACATCTGTGCTCATTTGGATCACACTACCAGGAACGGGGCCGAGTTCACCGATATTATAGCCTTTCTTAGACGGTCCCGGATTCATAAGGCTATCTCCACTCCTTGCACGCCATACAGATCACTACATCAGGCTTTCTGGGAGAATGCCTCTGTGGACCGCTCCCGTGAGCCCTACAGCATAAGGAGCTCTATACTGGGTCATGATATCGAGATCACTACTGCCGACATCCAGAGGGTCCTAGAGTTTGGGGATGATACTGATCATCCTACCAGATTACATCCACTGACCGTGAGAGGATGATTTCTGAGGATAAAGTACGCTGGGGACATAAACTCAGGTGTGCTCAACAAGAGCAACCTGAGCCCCCAGTACAAGTACTTAGCACACGTGATCCTCAAGTGCGTTGCGTCGAGGAGGGGTGGGTTCGACGACCTCTCAGACCAGATCCAAAATGCCTACGTGGCACTGGTGCTGAACCAACCCTTCAGCTTTTCTAGCAAGATATTCTCCTATCTGGTGGAGAACTTGGAGGCAAAGGGAAAGGAGGGGTTTTGTATGTACCCCAGGTTCTTACAGCTCATCTTCAACGAGAAGCTGCCACATCTGCCCAAAGAGAGTCATGATGCAGTGGCTCTAGAGATCATGGATGATACGACTCTGGGTCGGATGAGGGTTTATAGGGGGAAGCAGGTGAAGTCCCAAGTTAAGAGATTGATTGGCCACCTGGCCAACGAGAGGTATGTAGCACCAGGCGGACGCAAATGGCGTGATGAGGACAGTGACTCTGATGATGAGAGGCTGCTACTCCCAGAGATTGATTCAGATGATGATGATAGTGGAGACGCCGGGGACAATATGCCTGCTCCACCGAGAGGCACTGAGTCTGATGTTATTCCCCCGGTGTCTGCCCCAGCCGGAGATGTTGCTGAGACAGCCGGATTTCATCAGGAGTTTGTTGTTGGTGCTGAGGAGGAGGAGGAGTCTGATGAGGAGCCCCTCACGCGAACTGTGGGAAGCAAGGTGGTTCCCACAGAACACGGGCTACGGGTTGTTGGTGAACACCCAAGAGACTCCAGAGAGATTGAGACTGACCCGAGTTATGCTCCGGGTTCAGCAGGCAGGGTTGCAGGGGGAGCATCCACTTCCATAGGGACAAGGAGGAAGAGGATGGCTCAGCCCCATGGCATGAAGAAGAAGAAGCATCGGTTGACCTTCGTTACTACTGTAGCCTCTACATCCACCACCACAGCCACCACTACCACCTCCACTGATATACCATCCACCACCACATCCACCACTGCTACCACAGCCACCACCATACCTACCACTACAGTACATTTCCCATCCACCACCATACCATTTACACCCACATCACCTCCACCATTTTACCGACCCATCTTCACTACAGCCACCACCACCACCTCACATCATGCAGGACCGTCAGCCCAGTCCTCACACATGTATGGATCACCTCTACCTCCAATCGGGGTAGAGGAACAGCTGTCGGCGCTAAACCGTATGGTGATGCGCTTACTAGCTGCAGACGAGGAGAAAGCTGCACAGATACGCCAGCTTACCGACCTGACTGCTGCCCAGTCTCAACAGATGGCAGAGCAGGCTCGTGTTATAGAGCAGCAGACCTAGCTGAGGATGCATAGAGAGTAAAGATGTCCCAACTTCAGGAGCAGCATGCCCAATCAGCCAAACGGATAGAGGAGTTGGAGACCACCAACAAGACCATCATGCTGCGGTTAAAGGGATCAAAGGATGAGCCCTTAAAGATCAAGGAAGGGGATGGAGATGATGGAGATGATGATGACGATGAAGATGATGATGAAGATGATGATGAAGAGGATGATACTGAGGATGAGGAGGAAACCGATGAAGAGAGGACAGAGGGAAAGGATGATGATGACGAAGCAGAAGGAGGGGATGCGGCTGCATCGGCCTCTGCTTCAGGTCAAGAAAGAAGGTCGAAGAATAGACAGGACTTGTCAGCGACCACCTCGGCTCCTCCGGATGATGAGACGTTGATTCAAGATAAAAGTACAGACTAGATGTTTTTTGTATTTATTTATTATTGTGTTTGAATCATGTACTGAAAACAATGTCTTGAATGTTTATATATTAAGTTGATGTACTTCTGTTTGGCTACTTACTAATGATTTATGTGTTGAATGTTTAAATCAAACAGATCTAAATTTTGAAAGAGATGAGTTTGATATTGCTCCCCTTCAACAGGTCAAGACTCAACTAACCATGATTCTTGATCTGCAAGGGATCGTAAGAAGGTCTGTGAGTTACACCCCTGAAGAAGGGGAAATAATTCATGACCTATCTAACGAGCAACTCGCAGAGATCTTCAAGCTCAATCCGGAAGAAATAGTTAAAGATGCTCCAACAGTTGATTCGACTAGTGATGAAGAGCTCAACGATGTTGATGAAGTCGAGGTCGAAGATATCACTGCAGAGGAGTACCCTCAGTATGCTGACAACGAGGGTAATGTGGTCCCTAATCTGGGTGAGTCCCTCGTCAGTGATACTTTTGAGGTACTGAACAAGATGGAGCAGGAAACTGAGAAGACAGAAGGAACAGCCCAAGCCTCAAATGATGATGTTGACATTAAAAAGGCTGAGTGGGCTGCATGTTTTGAAGAAGTAAGAGCCCAACGTGCTGCACCAAAGAAAGATGCCTACACCAAGCTCTACAGAGTCAAGAAACACCACAAGGTGTCAGGCAGGATTATAGCATGGGCTTATTTTGATGATCTTAATGCTTATGCAGTTAAGAGAGAACAGGGCATAGAGTACTTCAGATTTCCACATGATCTGAAGACTCTACCAGGTTTTGAGCTCAACCAGCTGGCTAAGCTAAAGCTTTTGTATGCTGACCCGAGGAAGATGTCAGGCTGGTTCGAGGCTGCCCTTAAGAAGGAGTACCACACCAGATGGGTTAACTTTAGACCCCAACAGCCTACTAGGTACATAAGAAGGTCTGAGGTTGATGCCATTACAAGTAAACCCAAGATAGTGTTGAAGTGGAGTCATCCGCGCACAATGTCGAGAATCCCACTTAGGGAAATGCCACAGGACTTCACTCCACACTTCAAATGGTGGTACTATGATTGGAGAACAGCTGAAGCGGTCATAGTCCTAAGCAAAGAGGGACAAATGGATACAATCAGGGTATTCGACCCGATGTGGCTCACTAACTTGTCGGCTAATGATGTCTATACATTATACAAGTGGCCACTGTTCTATGACACGCAAGATATTGTACAAGCCCTCTAGTTCCAAAATGTTATACGACTCTGCTTCGCGTTTGAGATTCACGCGGGAGTCACCAAAGAGGACAAGGAGGTTATGCAGAAGACAAGAGATTAGAGAGATCTAGGTCCAAGGGGGAGTTTGTTGATACATGTATGTCCCTAGATCATGATTTGTAATGTAATAGATCTTGTCTATCTGATTATGATGTAATATGTAATGATTAATGAAATGATATGGATTGTTTGTGATTTGTAATGTCTAATATTTCATTAATGAGTCGTTATTGAGTTGATTAATTGGGTTTATGATTGTTTGAATGGTTACACATAATGTTATATAAATTAAAACATTCAAACTTAACTTAATGAAGTTCTCATGCGAATGGCCCATGTGAATGGACCATACGCATGAATAACTTCATACGATTGACTCAATCGCACGACTGAACCAGGAGACTGAATCAGTCGTATGATTGACACATAAGATTGGCTCAGTCGCACGACTGAACACTCAGTCGTGCGGATGAATCAACCGCATGGTTCAATCGCACGACTGAACCATACTTATGGTCCAGTCGCACGAATGAACAATACTAACCTATAAATAGACCCAATTCGTGGAAAAAACGTAAGCATTCATACCATTACGATTCCAGACGTATCCTAGCTGTCTAGAGACATCCCAAAACGTTCTCCAAGTTTACAGAACACATTAGATCGATTTCCAATCGACTTCTAACGTTAGATTCAATTCTTGATTGATTCTTCGTGTGTTCTCACTGATTGGATCGCCAATCAAATAGGATTCCGCACTATTTGATTTGGTTAACACGCTAATCACTAGGTATTTCGTTCAAATACCTGGTCCTAACAACAGATCTCTCTTTCAACAATTTCAACATTATGATGGAGGTCCTGTCCAGTTTGGAGGTGAGGCCGGAGGATATATTTCTGGCAGAGGAAGTATATCCAATGGAAAGTTAAAAGTTGACAAAGTTAAATTTGTCAAGCAGCTTGAGGAAAAAAATAAACAGGGGGTTGCTAAAATTGAAAGAAAAAAATAGAAAGTCATCAACGGAAACGGAAAGAGAGGACACAATCTGTTAAGTGTTTCTCAATTCTGTGATCAAAAGCATCAAATGCTTTTCACAGAACATGAGTGCATTATCCTCAAACCTGGGATGACAATTCCTCAGGAATTGGTGCTTCTTAGATCTCCCAGGAAATGGGATATGTACAAGCTAGATATGAACAATGCTTCCCCAATGGGAGAAGTATCATGCTTTCTTTCCAAAGCTGATGGTGATGAGTCAACACTATGGCATAAACGAATGTGTCATGTCAATTTTAAGACAATGAATAAATTGGCCAAAAATAACTTGGTACATGGTTTACCTAAAAAGGAATTTTTCTGCAAAGATAACTGTGTTGCTTGCCTGAAAGGGAAACAACACAGGTCTTCCCATAAATCCATAGTTGTTAACTCTATCACCACTCCATTACACTTGTTGCACATGGATCTATTTGGTCCCACAAGTATAATGAGCATTGGAAGGAAATCATATTGCCTTGTGATTGTTGATGATTTTACTAGATTTATGTGGGTATTATTTTTAAGAACCAAAGATGAAACTGCTGAAACTTTAAAATCTTTTATTCTTAAAATAGAAAATCAAGTTGATCACAAGGTTAAAATAATTAGAAGTGATCAAGGGACTGAGTTTAAGAACCTAGTTCTTGACTCATTTTGTAACTCAAAATGGATTGCCAGACAATATAGTGCTCCTAGAACTCCTCAACAAAATGGTGTTGCTGAGAGGAGAAATAGGGCACTTATTAAGGCTGCTTGGACTATGTTAGCTGATTCAAAGCTTCCTCTAACATTCTGGGCAGAGGCAGTCAGCACTGCATGCTATGTGCAGAACAGAGTTCTTATAGTAAAGCCACATGGAAAAGCCCCTTATGAGTTATGGAACAAGAGGCCACCGTTCATTGGCTTTCTAAGGTCCTTTGGCAGCAGGTGTACCATACTTAACACAAAAGACAATTTGGCAAAATTTGCTGAAAAGTCAGATGATGCTATCTTTGTTGGATATTCCTCCTACTCTAAAGCCTGTAGAGTTTATAATATTAAAAACCAAAAATTTGAGGAATCTTCCAACATTGTAGTTAATGAGCACACTTATTGTGTTAGGGGGAATGGCCCTGATCATATCTTTGACTTAGAATTGTTTCCAAACTATTCTAAATCATCTTGTGAGAATGTTTCAGCTGGAACAGGTGTTCAAAGTGATTCTGATGAAGATCAACTGTTTGAGCTTCCCAGACCTATTCCAAGTTCTCCAAGAGTTGCAGCAAATCAAGTTCCCACTATTGAAAGATCTGACAGTATAACCATTTCAAGAGATAGTGGTACTTCAACTAGGGATTCACCTGCTGATTTTCAAATCTCTTCAGGTGACCCTGCACAACACCAAACTGATGAAAGCATCATCTTGAAGGAACAGGCAACTGTCAATGATGTTTCACAGCAAAGAAATGATGATGTTTCTCTTTCATTCAATCAGTCCTCATTGAATGAGTTTGAAACAACAGCTGAACCAAGTATTCAGGCTCCTGAGCAAAATATGTCCAGCTTGGACTTATCTTTGCAACTGGAGGTGATTCCTAGACTCAGGATTCATAACACTCATCCAGCTGAAAACATCATAGGGGAAGTCTCTGAAGGTGTGAGAACAAGAGGACAAACTCATAATGGGAATGTCTGCTTGTACTCATGCTTTTTATCCCAAATGGAACCCAAGAAGGTGGAAGATGCCTTGAAAGATAGTAGCTGGGTTGAATCAATGCAAGAGGAGCTGCTTCAATTCAAAAGACAAAAGGTTTGGAACCTATGTCCGCTACCATCTGGTCAAGTACCTATAGGCACTAAATGGGTATTCAGAAACAAAAGAGATGATAGAGGCTTGATTATCAAGAACAAGGCAAGACTGGTGGTTCAAGGATACACTCAAGAGGAGAGAATCGATTATACTGATGTCTTTGCACCTGTTGCAAGACTTGAGGCAGTTAGGATCTTCCTTGCTTATGTTGCATCCAAGAATTTCACTGTCTACCAGCTTGATGTCAAGTGTGCCTTTCTATATGGGAATATAGATAGGGAAGTCTATGTATGCCAACCTCCAGGATTTGAAGACCCACAGCATCCAAACTATGTGTGCAAGTTAGATAAAGCTCTATATGGGTTGCACCAAGCACCTAGGCTGTGGTATGAGACATTGTCTCAATTTCTCATGAAGAATGGTTACACTAGAGGTACCATTGATAAGACTCTTTTCATAAAAAAATCTGGGAAAGACATCTTGCTCGTTCAAGTCTATGTTGATGATATCATATTTGGTTCCTCAAATGACCAAATGTGCAAAGACTTTGAGAGCATTATGAAGAAGAAGTTCGAGATGAGTTCCATGGGAAAAATGGACCTTTTCCTTGGAATTCAGGTAAAGCAATTAAAGGAAGGGTTCTTCATCAATCAATCTAAGTATGTCAATGATATCTTAGAGCGATTTGATATGAAGGATTGTAAAGCAGCAAAGACACCTATACCCAGAAACCACAATCTCTGCCTTGATTCTGAGGGGGAGGATACTGATCAACATCAGTACAGAGCAATTATTGGTTCTCTGATGTATCTCATAGCAAGTAGACCTGATATCATGTTTGCAACTTGCATTTGTGCAAGATATCAGGCTGCTCCAAAGGTGTCTCACCTAATTACTGCCAAGAGAATTCTCAGATACCTCAAAGGAGCACCTAAACTAGGTCTCTGGTATCCTAGAAATAGTGATTTTAATCTCTATGGTTACTCTGACAGCGATTATGGTGGCTGTAACATCAACAAGAAATCAACATCAGGTGGATGTCAATTTCTTGGTGGAAGGATCATCTCATGGCAATGCAAGAAGCAATCCTGTGTCTCTACATCAACTGCTGAAGCTGAATACATTGCTGCTGCTAGTTGCTGTGCTCAGCTGCTGTGGATTCAAAACCAGATGATAGACTATGGATTCAACTTTATGAGCACTCCTATCCACATTGACAACAACAGTGCTATATCCATTACTGAAAATCCAGTAAAGCACTCCAAGACAAAGCACATTGATATCAGGTGTCATTTCATTAGAGTTATTCATGAGAAAAATCTTATCAAACTAATCAAAGTTAATTCAAATGAACAATATGCTGATTTGTTCACCAAAGCCTTTGATGAACAAAGATTTAAATATCTCATTACAGCTATTGGGATGATAAACATTGATTAGTTAATCTCATTTGAAAAACCTTTTAATGTGTAAAGTCTCATGTCAAAACAATCTAAGCCCTGTTACAAAAGATCTTTTTCTAAATTTTATCTAAGTATGAATTCTTCCGAAGAGAAATTAACCCTCGGAAGATATCTTGCATATCTTCCGAAGCAAATTTCTCCCAGGATAATTTTCTTCTCGGAAGAGTGTTAAGTCTCGAAAGAAGCGATTGATTTCATATCAGATCTACTTCCGAAGCATTTAACACACTCCACCTGAAAAGCAACATATACTCTCGGAAGTAATCAATTTACCTTCGGAAGTAAATTTGCCTTCGGAAGAATATTACCTTCGGAAATGCTTTATACTCGGAAGAAAGATTTTACTGTGTAACGGAAATCTTTTGGGCCCCACATTGTAAAAAGTAAAGATTTTGTTAATGATGTCGGATTATTTAAATGGTCTAACCTTACCGCCCATGTCACATCATCCACTGAAACCTCACATCATCTTATCCAAAACCCCCCCTTTAAACCGCCATTTCACCCATTTGAATACTTCCGGTTAATCACTTACATCCTTTTTACCCAAATTACAGCCCTAAAAGCTTTCTTCTTCTTCAATTTACCTTATTCCGAACTATCTTCCTGTCATCTTTTTCAATGGCACTAAACCCTCAGCACAACCAGGTCGCACTCCTTGATTCTTCAAGGGATGTTGACTTCTCAGATATCATTTCTTTTCTGACCCAATCCTCATACTACACTGCTCTGACCGTAAACCCCACAATTTATTCAAACCCAAATGTCTGAATTTTGGGCAAATGGTCGGATTAAAACCCTAAATGGGGTTCGTGTTATAAGGTCGAGCATTTGTGGCCAGGAGTTGGTCATCTCTGAACAGATCATCAGGGAGCATCTCGAGCTTCATGATGAGGGCGCTCCAACGGAATTCCCCAAAACAGATTTGGACAATTCTTATCTTCGAATGGGATACGGTGGAGATGTCAGCAGGTCAACTGTTTACAAATTCAACTTCTCCTACAAATGGAAGTTCCTGCTGCATGTGGTTCTTCACTGCCTGTCTAATAAATCTGGGGGATGGGATCAAATCCCATATGAACTTGGGTGCTTAGTTCATGGGTTGGTACAAAGCCTCCGCTTTAACTATTCAAGGTTTGTGCTAACTAACCTAATGGGAAATTTTCAAAGGGACACATTCTTCATGTATCCCAGGTTTCTCCAGCACATAATCAACTGTGAGCTGGACCAGGGCAAGCTTGTCTATGCAGCTGCTCTAAGTGCTCCTCAAATGAGGCCGACCATCTTCAAGACCTTGAAGAGAGTGTCTACCAATTTCACTGGAAGAGATACTGCACTACTTCCAGGTATGATTGAGCCAATGGCTCCTGGTGACATCCTTGTTAACCCCACAAGTGATGAACCCACACCAGCAACTACCCTCAACCTGCCAAATCTACTTTCTCCCCCCATTACATTTACCTATCAGAGACATCCCAAACGAACCCTTGTTCAATCTACTCTGATTGAACAAGCCCCTCCTGCTCAATCCAAAAAGGCTAGAGTGGAACAAAGGGTTCCCACTCAGCCTGAGGTCCAACCATCCTTCACAATTAACCTCAATATGGGTCTTGAGTCTCCTCAGTCTCAGACCCATGAGCCCGAAACCCAAGCTGATAGCCCTCAGGGAGAGTCTCTATACTCCCCTGAGCAGCCAAAAAGGGACACCTCAATGCCTCTAGACATTTATCAAAGTCCCGGGTCATTAGGTTTTAATTCCCTATCCTTTACTGACCTTTTGACTGGAGCTGGTGAAGATATTATGTCTCTTAAAGGCAATGAAGTTGATCCACAACACCCTCTCAAGGATAAACAGAGCCTAGAGAGACCCCTTATCTCTAACCCCCATCAGCAAAGCCTTACTGAGGTGAGTCCCACTGATGTGGAGGGGACTCATGTAGATTCAGCTGCCACTACTGAAGGAGCCTCAATGGATCCTCAGGATAGTGGTAATGAAACTGAGACTGAATCTATGGCAACCATGCCCTTTGATGACTCTGAAAGAGACATCATTGTGCAAGGGAAACCAGGGCGCCAAGAAACCACATCTGCTGGTGAGGATGAACATACCAGGTATGTTACCTCATATCCCCATGATTCTTCAATAGAAGATGAGGAAAGTATGCAACTCACCATTCAAGACCTACTTTCTAAAGTCTCAAACCTTGAATCAAAGGTTAGGACTTTAGAGGATAGGTCTGCCACTCAGCAACTTGAGATTGAAACTCTCAAGGCCAAACTAGCTGAGAAACAGATTGAGAGGTCTGTTAGGCATGTTCCAATTCAGGTCTCCTTGACCTCTTCCTCCAGCTCATCAAGCTCTCAGGATGATGCTACCAAAAATGGGAGAGTGTTCAGAGACAAAGTCAAAGACAGGAGGAAACTCAAAGTCAAGCTCTCACTTCCTTGAGCTCAAAGTATCCTGTGCAACAAGCTGCTATTTTCCATGAGCCTCCTCCAGTTGTTTTTCTGGTGGATCAAAGGATGCTCCAGGATCTTAATAGGTTATTTAACAAGTTCCTATTGGAATCCCACATAGAACATCCCAGCCCTGATATGTCTTCGGAGCTCAAGAGCTTCAGAGGTTGAATGCACCTTCTACCACTATCGAGGAAGTTGGTCAACCTAAGGTCCAAGTAGAACCTGAGATTAACTTCGAAGGGGAAACAAGGACCGATGGCCCAGCAACTGAAACAGTTGGGACAGAAGGTGTATTTTCACAGACTTCCGAAGCACAATTCAAAGCCTCGGAAGAACAAACTCAAACTTCCGAAGCTGAGATTGCTGCTGCGGAAGGACTATTCTCATTATCCGATGAGCTAATAGTCACATATGCAATCCTGGAACTTGCATCTGAGGTTAATAGGGAGGATTTTCTCACCCAACCATTAGCTCTGACATCTGCATTGACTCCAGCTCCCATCTCTACTACCCAACCTGGATCTTCCATCCAAGAACCCCCAAAGTCTAGTACTTCCGAAGACATCAAAGGAAAGAGGAAGATGACTTCGGAAGAGATTTAGGAGGAAGAAAGGTTGGAGAAGCTTAAAAGAAAAGGTAGGCTTCCAACTGGGAAACTGTTAGCTGCAAGTACCAAAGCAGCTGCAGCCAACCAGGAGGCAGTCAACAACCGAAGAAGAGTAGAGGTCATAGATAGACTTGTTGGTCTAGGGGCTGCAACTGAAGATGTACTCCTGCTACCATTAGAGGAGTTAATAGGTGGAAAAGGCAACCTTGCTGCTAAAACAGCAAAAAGAAGAAGCTGCAAGGTTGGCCTTAGAAGAGGAAAGGGAGAGAAAGGAAAGAGAAGCTGATCTACAGCTCAGGAGGGAAAGGATAACCTTCCTACTCTCCAGAGGTTTCTCTCAAGAAGAGTTGTCTCCACATAACAATGATACGATCTTGTGGCTCTTCAACATAAAGCAAGATCAAATGGAGAAAGAGAGAAAGAGAGCTACAAGGGAGAAGCTTTTGCAAAAGAAGAAGAAGGAAGAGGAAGCTGGACTAACTGCTGCCAAGAAGATAGGTGAGAAGGCCTGGATGAAGAGTTATCTCAAAGCTCATGGCTTCTCTGGCAGGCAGGTGGGTCCCATGTCGGAAAAGACTCTCCAGCGACATGTCAGTGACATCAAGGCTGACATTCGCGCGGGGAAAAGGAAGGAGATGTATAGAAGGGGACAGGGGATGACCTTCAAAGCAACCACTCAACCCAAACTCCAAACCCAACCTCAACCTGAACCTATACCCTTTCCCTTCCCAATCAAAACCGAACCAAGTTCTGAACCATTCACCCCTGAACCCACACCATCACACCTACCAACCTCCTCACCTCAACCACCTAAACTACCTATCCTCCAACCCAAAACCTTAGCCAGAACCCAAACACCTCAGCCTACCCATCAACCCATCAAACCATCCCCTCAACCTTCTAAACATCTCTCCATGGAAGAATTCAAAGCAATCAAGACAAAGCTCATAAACTGCACTACACTGAGCGACATCTCCTGTGAGGAGGATTCAGTCAACTTGACTTATGTTGACGGATCCTCAAGTTCCCTCACAAGAGATCAATTTCTTGATCTGCCCAGATGAACTTTGGACCAAGCTGCAAACCTCCTTGGCCTCAATTCAGACACGTTGAATGAGGAAGAAAAGAAGCTAAGGAGAAAGCTGGTGACTCTACTGGATACAAAGAAAGGAGACAGGGTACCAAGACAACCTCTTGCACCCAGAAAGAATATCATCCAGTGGAGGTTCGAAGACTCTTCTCACAACTTTGTTGTTGAAAGAGAGAATGGAGAGCTCAACAGGCTGAGTGCCTCATCTCTGCTACACTTGAGCAGGTTTGACATTGCTGAGTTAGCAGAGAAGCCATTCTCCAACCCTTCAAACTCCGATATAGCTGCCCACATCAGAAATCATCTAGGCAGCCTTCATATGGCCGAGCTTACTGCTAGAAGCAAGGTTGAAGAGGAGTTGAAACTGAGAGAGGAGGAGGAAAGGAAAGGATCAGCAACCAAAGGCAAAGCCTTTCTACAAATGGTTGAAGGTTCTGAACTTGAGTCCATAGTTAGATGGGAGTATGACTATAACTCCCGTCAACTAACTCTCTTCAGAGGGACACAACAGAGGGTACATGTCATTCAAAGCGATAGACTGGATCTCCTATCCACCAATGACTTGTACAAGCTTCTCAGCACTACTTCAGGGAAGAACAAAGAGACAGACAAATACCTTTTATCCCTGGTGCTGAAGGCTTTGAGAAGCAGAAATAAGTGAAGTTTTGGTAGCATCAGCCTAGGGGGAGTTTGTTGGATCTAGAAAGGCTGTTGCAACCAAAACCAAGTCACTTAGAAGATTTTGGTACAACAAACAAAGGACTTCCGAAGCTAAGTATGGAACTTTCAAAGGAAGAAGGAGCTTTTCCGAAGACTAAGTGTAAAACACACTTCCGAAGGAAAACTCCAAATTCCGAAGACAAAGAACCTACTTCCGAAGATCAAGACTTAGAGAGAAAGATCTGAAGTCAACTTCCGAAGTACAAGAAGTCCTCAAAGCCTCGGAAGCATAGAAGCCTCTTCCGAAGTATAAGTTGCTTCGGAAGAACAAGTTCTTCCGAAGCCAATTAACCTTCGGAAGACACTCCTATTATCCAGTGGACATAAGTATGGCCTCTCTGACACTCCGCTGCAAATCTCTGAAATACTGCATGGCGTTTTCTCAAAAGCCATGTAGTTGACCATACTTTAATCCACTGTTTACCTTTTTATGTTAGTACAGTTGCCATCTTTAGTTGGTGACAAAAGGTAAGTCATGGATATGTCATGACTACCATATGTAACATCTCGTATTTTTGTTAACTAAAAGTTAACTTCGTTTACTCTTACAAGGGTTATTATCGTCAAATTTGAAACTCATGTGTTGTTTGTGCTTATCCATTATTGTCATTGGGTTTTTATGAAAGTTAAGCATATAAATATTAAATAATAATGTTAATATTAATAAAGTAACAATAATAATAAGTAATAATAATGAATAATAATATAATAAGATTACTTATAATAAGGTTACTTATAATTTATAAGAGTTATTAAACTTAACCATGTATAAAACATAAACTTAAATTAAGTTCGGGGGTTTTAGTTGTCAATTTGGAAACTTAAAATGGAACTTTTAATCATAAAATGAGAACTATCAAACTACAGGGACCAGTTTTGTAAAATTATTAAAAACCAAACCCCCTTATCCCATTCCCCGCATATTTCCGGCCACCACTCCGGCCACTCACCGGCCGGAGTCCGGTGACCCCCAAAACACCAACTTAAACGTTTTTTAATCATATTAAATGTACCAAACGACTCGGGGAAGCTTCGCGAACTCGAACCCACGTTCTATTGAACCATAACACTCGAATTTAATGGGTTTTAATCGAAATCAACAATCAAAATCGGTTCATAACCGTTCAACGTATGCAATGTGTCGATTAATCAAATTAAACGATTGGAAACGTTCGTATAATCAATCCCAACCATAATACAGTGTTTAATTGGAGTTAAACTACCGATTAAACACGTTTTAGTAACCGAAATAGTCGAACGGAACTTGAAGCTTGTTCGGTATCTTAACGTACAAACACGTTTCAGGGTTAATGTTCCATTTGATCCTTTTAAACTCATCACTCACTCAATTGCTTGAAATCACCACGAAAAGATCATAATCCAAACCCCGACTCATCGCGCAAAGAACCGAAGCAAAGCCGGGTATAAACACGTCAATTCGGTTACAATCAAGTAAGTTTAAAACATAATTATAATCGATTATACTTAGGGAACAAAAGCCCTAAGGTTAATCTGATTATAACACTCGAATTCGAGTTCAATTTGATCGATTGTGGATCTAGGGTTCATGTAAATTGGGGGTTCTATTTAAACTTTGTTTTTAAGAATTAAAAGTGGAGTTTTATCGCGGCTGGAGCCATGGTTCACTGGTTAGAGCATTACCCCTACATACATGAGGTCCCGGGTTCGAACCCGGGCACCCTCATGTAATTTTTTTAAAGGCTTTTTGCCTTAAAATTAATTCTAGAAAATTTTTAAAATGTATAAAAATTACTTTTATAAATTCCAAATATTTTCAAAAGTTTCCAAATATTTTCTGTAAATTTTTCTAAGTTTACATAAAAATGTTTTATTTATAAAACATTTTAGCAAAGCTTGTTTGAATAATTTTCTTAAAAAAATGGATTTTAATAATAATTAATAAAGTATTATTGGTCTAAAAAGTTTCTTTTCACATAATATTGTTTAAATCATGCTTATTTCAAGTAATCACTCAAATATTATATTTAAACTTTAATAATCATTATAAACGATTTAATTTCTTTTTTCTCTATATTTAAACATATAAATAATATAACTTGTACATAAAATATTTATAAAAAAATACCCTAAATACCCAAATTGAACTTTAGACCTCGTTAATTTATTTACACTTGTTATTAAATTTAATCTTGTAAATATATATATATATATATATATATATATATATATATATATATATATATATATATATATATATATATATATATATATATATATATATATATATATATATATATATAGGTGCCTCGTGACGTTTTATCTTGGAACGACGTATATTAATCTTGTTAATCTTCATCATATACTTATTTGACCATGTGAGTTTCCTTGCCCCTTTTTCTATATTTTCATACTAATTTGGGGTGAAACATGATAGCTTATATATGATACACTTATACACATTTGAGACTTGTAAACCACATGCAATTCAACATATTATTTTGTCATGGTTATTTGTGTATTGTAAGTGATTATATGAGATACATAGTTTGTTTACAATCATTAACTATTGCTAGCCTGGCGACGTCTTAGATCTTTGGGCCTGACAAGCCTATTTGGTGCTAAAGTCGATGTATTGCCGACTCCTGAAGACGTATGCTTGTTCATCATGGGAACCAAATACACTTAGCCAATCTTTTATACTTGTAATCAAGTCGAGGTTTGGTTGTAACGATATGTGTTCTATAACCTTACTTGCTTATGACCTATGACATAAATTGCTACTTGTAACCTTTTTCATATTATGTATGAAAACCTTGGAAACTCACCAACTATTTTTAGTTGACTCTTATTTTTATCATGTTACAGGAAACCCCCAAGCTTAAAGTGGACTTTTGAAGCTTGCAATAAAACTAGGACTTGGACCTAGTTAATGAATAAAATGTTTATGAAATGTTTAGTCTTGTTTGGAACTTATTTCATGTTTGAGACCTATGCTTGTATTTCATTTTAAGACTTATGATTATAATATTTGCAATTTAAATATAGCGTTATGTGGGTGTGAACAATCTTAACCCTCACATCTCGACGTTTCCGCCGTCAAGGTTGGGGTGTGACACCATATCTTAGATAATACTTTATCTAAGATACCTTAACTTTAGCATTGTAGTATATGCTTTAGTCTTAGGTTTCCAGCTGGTATCAAAGTATATCCGGTTGTAGGATCTAGTATATTTAGTTTCTCATTGTAACTCTTGTTTTATGCTTGTAAGAGTCTTGTAATATCTTGAGTTGAGAAGTAATATATACAAGTGCCTTGAAAAATATATCACTGCTTGTTCCTTTGCTACTTATTATATTATTATCAACTCTTGTGAAAGACATTACTTCATCTGATTTGAGTGTTTCCATAAGTGAGTTTGAGAGAAATACAAGTGTTTAAGTGACAAACCCGATCCTGCAAGGACCGTGTTTAACAAGAGGCCCTTAAAACAAATTCCGAGCCTCCCAGGAGAACTTGTTTTGTTTTCCAGGGTACAACAATCGAAGCAATTTGTACTGTCGGGATTGATCTAGAACCCGAACTTGTTTGTAGAAGAGAAACAAGAGAGATGGAGGATGATTAGAGAACCTGTTTTGCTGCAGGTTTCGAGTTGTGTTGGTGTGTCTTCCTTTCGAGGCACCCTCAGTATTTAGTGCAAAGTGCACCATCAAAGCGCCACATTGCACCTTTCGCGAATCTAGTTAATGTGAAACCTTAAGAAACAATATAGTCAAGAGATTATAGAATATAAACCATTTTATATTCTTTCTCTCCCCCAATGTGAGACAATTTCCCACGTTATTAATTCTAATGTCATTCAACACATTAATTTTCATTCAACATATAAATTTATTGATTAAATATTAATGAACATATTAATAGTATCAATAAATTTCCAATAGAATCAACATCAAAACCACCCATTTCTCCCGACTTACTTTAAATTTCTTTGCTATATACACCCACCAAATGAATGAATCCTCCTTGATCCTAAAGATGCATTTAAAATCCAACACCACCTTGCCATGGTACACTTTTTCATTGCGAGCAATCCATATATTCCAAGTAATTGGAGAAAATATAGCATGTATAAGTTGTTTCTTGGGCTCGGGTATGTCCATTTCTTCCACTGCTGATAAAGACTCATTGAGACTTCTAAAATTAGATGTAATCGGAATCTTACCCCATCTACAAATCTGCCACCAGATTGATCTCGCGGAAATACAGGATACCAACAAATGATTTGCATCCTCTTTAGCAATCTGACAATTCGTACAACCGATATTATTGAACGTTACTCCTCTTGTTGATAGTGCTCTTAATGTCGAGATTTTACCTTCAACAGCTCTCCATACGAAAAACCTTAATTTGGAGGGACCCAACTCTTCCATCTAAAACCTATATTTTGTAACATTGTTGCCTTCTCCATTTCCTTCTCACTAAGCTCACCAAACAATAATTCGACTTTCAACCCTGCCATAACCATTAATATTCATTTTGATTTAATGTTATTTGTTGCACTAACAAGTTAAGGTGTTGTAGTTCCAGTAGATCTTCCTGTTAAGAGGGTGCTTTCTTCCAATCCCATAACCATCCACATTCGTATCCATGTGCCACTGTCTTTTCTTTATCCCTTATCAACTTATATAATACTAGCTTTAGCAAACCCGTGTATTACACGTAAATAAATTATTAATATAATAAATTTATTAATTATAAAATGATATTCTAATATATGATATGTTTGAAATTACACATGAGAAAATTTTATTAAAATAAAACAGTGCTATCAATTTTTTAAAATTTTGTTTTTAAATTTTTTAGAAAAAAATTGTTCTAAAAAAACCACATGAAAATGTTAATTTTAAAAATTTTCTTAACTCCCAAATTTGATTATTTTTTTATTTTTTAAAAATTAACTTTTTAAAATATCAATTCATATAGAAATAACTTTAATAAATATATTTCTTTCTTAATTTATTAAATTTTAAAAAGTATTAAAATAATATTTTTTTTAGTAATTAAGGTAATTATTTAATAGGAGATAGATGCGGAAAAATTTTGATACGGATGATTGTGGTGCTGACAAGTGGCACCCCGTTTACCCTTATATTAGAGTAAGAAGATTGAAAATATATCTTTTAAAATCCCAATATCACACCAATTATCTATCCCAAACTTATTTCTTTCTTTTGATCCAGTCTTGCTTCTCAATGGCTTTTGAATAATAATGTTTAGTTTTAAGAATTCTTTTCCAATCGACATAATGTTCTTCGATACGCCGAAGACCTTCGTTTTGCAAAGGAATGCTTTAATACATCGAGACCCTCCATGAATTACTCCTATCACCTTGGCCGATAGCTGGGTATCTTGCAACTTATACCTCCACCACCATTTGGCCAGTAAAGCCTAATTTAAACTTTTAAACTCCGAGACCCCACTACACTTTGGAGCCATAATTTTGTCCCAAGCCATTAACTTTATTTTTTTATTTAGATCTCCACCACCCCATAAATATTTACGCCTGATACCGTCTAGTGTCTTCAATACACCATTTGGGCTTTGAATAAAGATAAGAAATAACTGGGTAAATTTATTAATGTAAGTCTTTCTACGAAAGATAAAGTTTTGGCTTTCCAATTTGATAGCTTCTCATTAAATTTGTCAATATCGGCTTCCAAGCTTTTATTTTATTCATGTTCTCCCCAACTGGTATCCAAGATAAATAAATGGAATGGTAGCTGTTTTAAAATTCATGATCCCATCTAAGTGTTTCGTCTTCTCTAAACTTGAACCCACACCATTAAGTTTGCTTTTCTTGTGGCTCACTTTTAGGCCTGAGCATAGGTAAAATACCACGAGAATTCTTTTCAAACTTTTGACATTAGATGGACTGCACTCACCACACTTTTTCCCAAGAAACCAGTTCGTTTAGAATCAAAGGACCATCAATAATGTTCATGCCTTCAACAAAGGCAGTCTGAACCGGGGAAACGATTGATTGTAGAATGGGTTTTACGCGATTAGCTAGAACCTTGGTTATTATCTTTTGAATGGCTCAAATAAGTGTAATTGGTCTGCAATCAGAAGGGTCCTGAGGATCTTTAAATTTTGGGATCATTGCAATAAACGATGAGCTTGAATTTGGTCCACAACCCCATGGACATAGAACTCCTCCATCATATTCTTCACCTACGGGTTTAAGGATACCCAAAATTTCTTAATCAAACCAAATGTTATACCATCCGGGCTCGGCATCTTCTCTCCCCCGCACTCCCAAACGGCCTTTTGAATTTCTTCGTCTGTAAATTTCTTTGATAATTTAGAGAGCTCCTTCCTTACTAAGACAAGTGAGGAATTTCTTCAAAACAAAGTTTGAAGAACAAGATAGATGAAAAGTAAACAACATAAAATAGTTATTTGTTGTTGGCTTATGTCCATAAATTTGGGGGCCTTGGTTCGCGTAATTTGTTGAAATTGAAATTTGAATTGGAATTAGAAGGAATTGTATTTGTAATTCAATATTTTCCAGAGGAATTTAAATTCAAAAGAATTGGAATATGTAGATGGAATTTAAATTCTAAATACATTTCTAATGACAAAACACTAATAAAAGAATTGAAAATTATAAGCTATTACAAAGCGCCACCACCTCAATGACCACCGATTATCGCCGGTACATACCACCGACCGTCGCCGCCGTCACCGCCGACAATCGATCGTGACCACCAACTGCGCCCGTTGCCAAAAACCGATCGTACACCACTACCGCCACCAATCGATAATGCCTGTCGTTGAGGCACGGTTCGGCAACAAAGGTCGGCGACAGTCGACGGTTAGGGGTGGTGACGGTCAGTGGTCGTGGCAAACAGTGGGCAACGCTGGTCGGCATCGGGGTTGTGCGGCATCGGTACGGTCAGGGAGCGGCGGTCGGGGGACGACGGTTTGTCGGCGACGGGTGACAGTCAGCAGTCGAGGTCGTCGGTAGTGTCGTTGCAGTTAGGGTTGTCGGTAGTGTCGGTTGCAGTCAGGGTCGTGGGTAGTGTCGGTTGACGGTGGACGGGGTGGTAGGTGGCGGTTGGTGTAGGAGGCGGGGGTCGGTGGAATTTGAAATCCTTTAATATTTAAAAAAATTTTGAAATCTTTCGTTTGAAAGAATTTAAAAAAATTAATTTCTGTTTCAATTTCAATTTTCATTACTTTCTTGACCAAAATTTGACCCTTTCCTATGCATGCATGTATTTAGTCTTCTAGACTTTGGAACATGAAGTAATTGATTATTGTACATATGATTCTATGGCAAGGTATTATCTTTAGCGCTATATTCCTTCTTGTTGAACATGTCTTACGTTTTTCAATTAGGATTATTGAAAATTTTCATCTCAACAAACTTTATATAATTAAATGAAACAGTTGAACACTCTCATATTACTTTTTTAGAACCATCAGTTTATTATAATGGTCAATCAAATTGTAAAAAGGTTATTAACTAATTTAATTCGAGACATATATGATTTTAGTAAATTTGATATTAGGTGTATCTAACGGAATTTAAAAAAGAACTTGAAACACTTATTTAAGAACTGTTGTGAATTGTATTTCTATGATTAAAACAATATTATGATATTTTCTTATTAGATGGCATCATCATATTTAATAAATGTTGAAAACATATTAAGAAAAGTTTACGTTTAATAAATAAGACACTATTTTGTTATTGACTTACATAACTATTAGAGACTATTTGGTAATTACTGAATGATTAAGTGATAAATCAATAATAGTTTTGAGCGATTAAGAGGTCTAAACTATTAAGAGATAGTGGATCACTTAACTATTCAAATACAAATGTTTGACCAATTCAGATAAAAGGTCTTAATCATTCAGTATTAGATCTCTTAACCATTTAGTATTAGTATAATGCTTAACCATTCAGAGGCAAATGTCTGAACCATTCAGACATTTACTTGCGAAATAAACAGTCTAAACCATTACATGCTAAATCATTCAAACATTTAAACCATTAAGATTATGATTCAGATGTTTCTAAATAACCCCTTACTAGGGTATTAAAATGATACTTAGACAAGGCATACGTGTTACTTGTATGCGTATAGTTAGGTCAACTTATTAGAATTAATGAAATGTATAAGAATTCAAGTTTCTACTTATAGATACTTGATTGGCACTTACCTCATGTGCTTTATGTTTAGTTGTTATTATATTTTCATCATAAACACTCCCAATAATGATTTTTGATGAATGCAAAACCATATGGAAAAAATGATCTCTAGCTAGTGATTTTTATTTCGAGATTATCACTATTGCAATTATATTAATAAGGATATTATATACTTGTTTTATGTGATAGTAAGTTATAACATTTGAAATTACTTGATGTATTTTTATAGTATATGCCTGTTAGATGCTATAATTTTTTTAAGAAGTACCGAAAAAAATAAAAACAAAAGCACAATTGATGTTTTATTATGACTCTTATCCACTTATTTATTTAGAACAATTTGTCTCTCATTATAAGATTACACAAAGTCGTACATATGAATAAATCCTTCATAACAAGATCATGTATAGTTCTCACCTAATATTAAGTGAAGAGAATATTATATATAAAGAAGGGCTTGATCTATCAATTTTTACTTGTCACACCTCGAATATGCTGACGAAGTATCATTGTTATTTAAAAAATGTGATATGTGTGAAACAAACATTGTTAAAGTCATGTGAAATTAATCAAGTTTTTAAAGTGAATGTAATTGTATAATGATCATCGTAAAAGTCATGATCATGTACATAGTTAAGGAAATTGTAACGGTGTTAATTTTGAAATTGATTACAAGTAATGACCCATTAAGAATGATTACATGAGAACAATATGTGAAAATAAAGTGCTATAACATGATTGTTTGAAATAATAATGCATTATTCTCTTGTACTTATGTCTTGTATGAAACAAGCATGGGTGCACTAAAGCATATTTGATCATAAACCAAAAGTTTACGGATCATGATTATTTAATAATTTGACATGACCAATTAGATCATCTCGAGTCAATGATGATGTAAAATATTAACAAATTAAGAGATTTTTCATATTAATGATTATACAAGTAATGTTTGCTCAAAAAAGAACTATTATATATTAACTAAAGTACGGTATGATTTCCTAAATATCATAACAAGTATACCATTTAGTATTTTAAACCAATGCCTCGTCTAAATGGGTATTATATTCGCAACTTGAAGTTCGTGAGTTGTGGCTAGCTAATGAAATAGCAACCACATATTCCGAATTATCATAGTTATTTTGGTAATAATGGTGAACGTGATTCCCATGTTACAATTGATTATTGAAATAAGTGATGAACTTCATTAAGTTCATACGTAAATTTGCTTTTTTAGAGATACTTATCAATCATTTAAAACTGATTACAAAACCAATAATCATGAGAGAAACGTTCATTTTGTGTTTAGGATCACGTTATATGTAGATACATGATGTTTCTAGTTTATGTACTTAAATATAAAAGTCTATCATGTCTTACATATGTGTAATATGATGATGAAATGAAATATGTTATATGTCTTGATGTTTAATTGTCTTTGAATATTTCATATTATTAATGTCATATATATAAACATCATATATAGGTTTGAGGTTGTTGTACATAGTTCTTAGTCAATAATGATTAAGTAATGTGTTCAACTTAGTCGGGTGATTATTCATGAAAATGGACCATACTTATGGACCATACGCATGAATATATCATACGCACGACTGAACTAGGAGACTGGTTCAGTCGTATGATTGAGACATAAGATTGACTCAGTCGCACGACTGAACCTTCAGTCGTACGTATGAATCAACCACATGATTCAGTCACACGACTGAACCATGCTAATGGTTTAGTCGTACGAATGAAAATTACAAACCTATAAATACCACCTAATTCGTGGAAAAACAGAACACTTGAAGATATATTTCGAATACACATAAACCCTAGCCGTCCAGAGCATCCCAAACAGCCTGTCCAAGTTCATAGTTCGTTCTTGATCGATTCCTACTCGTTCTTAACGTTTAGTTTAATCTTATATCGATCGGGATATCGTTCTCACTGATTGGATCGCCAATCAAATAGGATTCCGCACTATTTGATCCGGTTTAAACGCAGAATCAGTTAGTACTTCGTACGTACACGGTCCTAACAAGTGGTATCAGAGCTTTGGCTCTTGATTTTGTGTTTGATTCAATTAGGTTTGGTGTCAAAAACCTACGTTTTAATCAAAAGAGTCACCACTTTACTTCTAAAGGTGTTTTTGACGTTTTCTGGCATTAAAGTTTCGATTTTTCACTATTACGGCAGATTAGGGTTCCTAGAAAAATCGTATTTTGTGTCAAAGTGTCAAAATCTTCGATTTTACAAAAATAGCAGCCTTCAGTAGCACGATTAGCTCATTCGTACGATTGAACTCATTCGTATACTCCATTCGCACGACTGAACTCAGTCGCATTCCTCATTCGCGCAACTGAACAACTCCAGTCGTTTGATTCCAATCGTCCTGTTCATATGCACGACTAAACCCAATCGCACGATTGAATTCATTCGCACCTTTCATTCGCACGAGTGATCCATACTCATTGTCCATTCGCACGATTGAAACTGTCCTGTTCCCCAAGTACCAAGTTTATAGAAATGGAAGATCAATTTGTTGCGTTTACTGCCGGAAAGGACTCACGCATCCAGAATCTACTACTTCTAGAGAATGAGATTGGTAATCATAATAAACAGCCAAAGTTGTTAACGTTAGATGAATATCCTCAGTGGAAACAACGGTTTGAGATTTACTTAAATGGAGTTGATCCCAATCTTTGAACATCCATTGAGACTGGTTACACAATACCAGTCAGTGCTAATGGAGTCAAGTTAACCTTGGGAGGAATGAGTGAAGCTCAGAAGATTCTCTTTAATGCTAAGAAGAAAGTTTATGCCTTGTTGACTCAGTCGATACCAAAAGACATTTTTCATCAGTTCTTTGAGAAAAAGCAGGCTAAAAAGCTATGGGATGCATTGGAGAAGAGATATGATGAAAATGCAACTTTAAAGGCACTCAAGGCTAAAGCTCTTAAGAAGGAGTTTGATCATTTCTCTTCAATAGGGAATGAGAGCTTAGATGATATTATTGACAGATTCTATCATCTAATGAGTGAGCTGCACACTCATGGCGTAACCACATCAATGGAAGATAAAGTTTCAAACTTTGCTGATGGTTTGCTTGAGAAATAGGATTCATTTGTGTCTAATCTGAGGCAGAACGACATTCTTGCGACATTAGACATAAATGATTTCATCTTAAAGTTAAGAGAGGAAGAATTGAGAATGAAATACAAGTCGAAGAAAGGATACTATGTTTAGTGTAACATCTCGTATTTTCAGTTAATAAAAGTTAATTTTGATTATTCTTATAAGGGTCATTGTTGTCAATCTTGAAATTCATGGGTTATTTATGCATATTTCTTAGTTGTCATTAAATTTTATATGAAAGTTAATAAATAAAATATTAAATCGAACAATAATTATGAGAATAATAATAATAATATTAATAATAATAATAATAATAATAATAATAATAATAATAATAATAATAATAATAATAGTGATAGTAATAATAATAATAATAATAATAATAATAATAATAATAATAATAATAATAATAATAATAATAATAATAATAATAACAATAATAATAATAAAATAAATGACAAGTTATAAAAGTTAACAAGTTAGTTAAATATTAAACTTGAAGCTAATAAAGGGGTTGGTTTTGCCATTTTGGAAACTTTGAAAGAAAGTATTTGCATGAAATGATAAATAAATCGAACTACAGGGACCATTTTTGTAAATTTATTAAACCAAACCCCTTCCCCCCCTGTTTTCCCCGTATTTCCGGCGAGAGGATGCCGGCGCCTCCGGCCGAACTCCGGCGAAGCTTCAAAACGCAATAAAACATCAAATTAATGACCAAAAACCGTTCTAAATGCTTCGAGAAACTGATTCGAACTCAATGATGAACTTTAATTGTGTTTAAAACAATGTTATTGTGGTCGATTGGGGCCGAGTAACCGATTGCACATGATATCAAACGTTTGGCATTAAACTCTCTTAATAGTCTAATTAATCGAACCAAAACGACCGTTAAATCATTCCCAAAATTCTGATAAACAAAATCCTATCTGAAATTCACTCATACTTCTCATCACACCATCACCTATCTCGCGAACCGATCTCTCATTCGAACATCATCATCCGGACATCGAAAACAAAAATTGATAAGGGGCTTTGGATCCATAGCATCACTCGAAGCTGTCCACAAGTTTAATTTGATTGCAGTTGAGGTTTGCTCATCCATTGGTTATCTACGGTCACGACGTGTTCTTCGTTGAGTTCTTCTTCAATCCAAACGTATTCGGGTAATTAAGTACACACATCTGTTCGAATTGACATGGGGAACGAAAGCCCCATGATTATCAACATTAACAATAAGGATTTGATCTTCGATTTAGGGTAAACAAATTCTAGGGTTTATATGGGAATTGGGGGTTTTTATTTGGCAATGGTTTTAAGATTTAAAACTGAGTTACAAACGCGGCTGGAAGCCTTGGTACATTGGTCAGCATGTTGCATTCCATCCATGAGGTCCCGGGTTCGAACCCGGGCACCCTCATGCTATTTTTTAAAAGGTTTTAGCCTTTAAAAAGGCTATATAAAATTTCTAAAAATTATAAAAATTGGTTTCATAAATTTTGTTTATTTTAGAAATTATCCAGTTATTTTCTGTTAATTTATTTCTTTAATCTCTTTAATAAATTTGTTTTATATGAAATGTTACTAGAAAAGGTTATAATTAGCTATTTTCATAAAAACAAACTTTAAATGGTTGAAATCACTAAATTATTATTTGGCTTATATGTTACCTTTAATTTTAGATTAATTATGTTGATAATAAAATGTAATATACAATTGATGATTAAATCATTAAAAGGGTTAATTTAAAAGAAGTAATTAAGTTTTCTTCGTTGAATTAAAATATATGTTTACACGGTCGACAATTAACCTTACTTATAAAAACCCCAAATTCATATTGGAACCCTAGTTTTCGTTATATTGTTAACCTTATTATTGACCTAAATCTTATAATATATAAATATAGGTGCCTTGTGACGTTCATCTTGGAACGACGTTTATTATTGTTCTTATTAATCGTCATAAAATACTTATTGATCAAGTGAGTTTCCTTGCCCCCTTTTTATCTTTTCACACTATTTTGGGGTGAAACATGATTGCTTATACATGATACACTTATACACATTTGAGACTTGTAAATCACTTGCAATTCAACTTATTATTTTGTCATGGTTATTTGTATTTTGTAAGTGAATATATAAGATACATAGTTTGTATACAATCATTAACTATTGCTAGCCTGGCGACGTCTTAGATCTTTGGGCCTGACAAGCCTATTTGGTGCTAAAGTCGAGGTATTGCCGACTCCTGATGACGTATGCTTGTTCATCATGGGAACCAAATACACTTAGCCAATCTTTTATACTTGTAATCAAGTCGAGGTTTGGTTGTAACGATATGTGTTCTATAACCTTACTTGCTTATGACCTATGACATGAATTGCTACTTGTAACCTTTTTCATATTATGTATGAAAACCTTGGAAACTCACCAACTATTTTTAGTTGACTCTTATTTTTATCATGTTTCAGGAAACCCCCAAGTTTAAAGTGGACTTTTGAAGCTTGCAATAAAACTAGGACTTGGACCTAGTTAAATAAATAAAATGTTATGTTATGTTTGAACTTATTCCTTGTTTGAGACTTATGGTTGTATTTCATTTTAAGACTTATGAAAAATAATATTTGCAATATAATATAGCGTTATGTGGCTGTGAACAATCTTAACTCTCACATCTCGACGATTCCGCCGTCAAGGTTGGGGTGTGACAGATTGGTATCAGAGCCCATAACTATAGGGATTTAGGTTATTAGAAGTGGTGACCTAGACTATAGCTTATGCATGAACCTCATAGAATAATATTTATATTCTTGGAAATATATATATTGTTACATGCTACATAATGCTATACCTTACTTATGTGCAACTTGATGCCTTAGCATAGGTTTGCCTTGTAATTGCTTAAACTTTGTTACTCGTCTCCCTAAACTTACCTTTGGCACTTTGACTCCCCCGACAAATGAAACTTCTTAATCTTATTCTCGACGACACGTGGAATTGTATACTTATGCTTATGACTTGGATCCTTAGACTTATGTCTAATCTATGTAAAATCTCATCAAGGTTTTGATTTCATGAACCTAAGAAATTTGTGTGACACATAGACACCTGTATTCTGGATTTCCTGGCAAAAGGCCCTCGGGCTAAGGCAAGCATATCGCATAAATCCTACGGGACTAGTTATGCTTACCTGGGGATTTCTGGGATGAGTGATAAACTATGGTCAACATACACAAATTTCTAAGGCGAGTGGGTCAATTTACCTTGACGTGTCAACGTTTCCAAATGGTAATGCGTTACCAAATGGAACCATTCCAGGTGCCTTACAACTTTTGCCTTATCCTTGTTGAACTATAATCCTTGTTATTCCAATTCTCATATCTAACTCATTTTGTATATTCCAGCATGTCTCGTCATCATGGAAAGCGTGGAAGTTCCGATCGTAAGCTAGCCGCCATGATTGCTCGACAAATGGCTGTTGTCATCCCGACCATGGTTGCTGAACTTAATAGCACCTTGATGACCAACGCTAGCAACAATGGAAATGGTCATGGAGAGAATAGCAACAACCAAAACGTGAACAATCAACACGGGAACAATCAAACTTGCACTTTCAAACACTTTAGCTCTTGCAAGCCCACTAGTTTTAGTGGCAAGGAAGGAGCCAATGGTCTTCTGGAGTGGTTCGAAAGCATGGAGAATACTTTTATCAATTGTGAGTGTCCCGAGACGCTCAAGGTTCGTTATGCCACTAGTGTGCTCCAACAAAGGGCACTTACCTGGTGGAATAGCGAGAAGAGAAACCGTGGTCCTGAAGCTGTGCTAGCACTTACCTGGGAAGAGTTCAAGAACATCGCCATCGTGAAGTTCTGCCCAAGAAGTGAATTGCAAAAGTTGGAAAAAGAGTTTTGGAACTTGAAGCAAAATGATGGTGATCATTTGGCCTACTCAACTAGGCATCATGAGTTGAGTATACTGCTGCCTCACATGGTCGACACTGTCCCCCGCAACATCGAGAAGTTCATTAAGGGTGTACCACCCCAAATTCAAGATGCTGTGGTGGGTAGCCGACCTACAACCTTGGAAGAAGCCATTACTATCACTGCTCAACTCACCGAGAACCATATACGAGCGGGCACCATGTCTGTGAAGGGTGCAAAGAAGGTAGAGAAGACGGCTACCGAGGCTGTTAAGGAGACCAAAGCTGAACCGTCTTACAACAACAACAACAACAAGAAGCGCAAGTTCACACCGGCGCGCAATTATGCTGTGGCTGCACCCAAACAACCTCAAAGAGAACTTGTACCTGCGGCTGCACCTGTGGCACAAGTGCCTGGGGCTAGGGCTTATGCTGGTCCTCAGCCTATGTGCAACATTTGTAGGTATCATCACCCGGGAAATCAACCATGCTGTATCTGTACTTTATGCGGTAAATATGGTCACTTGGTGGCGACTTGTCACCGTGCACCTAACAACGCCGCCGTGGTCACAAACCGTGTTTGCTACAACTGTGGGGAACCTGGTCATTTCCGCCCACAATGCCCTCGTCTTGTGGGTAATGTTCCACAAGCCCGAGGACGTGCTTTCAACATCAACGCTAACCAAGCACAAGCAAACAACGATGTGATGAATGGTATGTTAACTTACCTTTAACTTTTGTGACCTAATTCTTTTCATGTGTTACCTGCGTCATTAAATACCTTTAAAATTGAACAGGTATGTTCCTTATTAATAAAACTTATGCCTATGTCCTATTTGATTCTGGAGCCGATAAGAGTTTTGTTTCGTTAGAGTTTGAACCCATACTTGCTAAGCCACATACGAAACTAGAAAGACCTCTTACCGTTGAAGTTGCCGATGGAGAACCGATCACCGTTGACGTCATTATTCGTGATTGCATCTTAAGTCTTGACACGCATGATTTTCTTATCGACCTTATCCCTATGAAACTTGGAAGTTTCGACGTCATCATTGGTATGGATTGGTTAGCCAAACACCATGCCGAGATCATTTGTTTCGAGAAGTGCATTCGTATACCGTTACCCTCTGGAGATACTTTGAAAGTGTTTGGTGAAAAATCTTCCAAAGGACTTAAACTCATGTCTTGCACTCAAGCCCGAAAGTGCTTAAGCAAGAAGTATATGGCCTTCTTGGCTTACGTGATCAACACGAAAGTCAAAGGGAAAGAGCTTAAGGATGTCCCTATCGTGCGAGACTTTCCTGAAGTATTTCCCGATGACCTTAGTGGTTTACCTCCCGTGCGTGAAGTCGAGTTTAAAATTGACTTGATACCGGGAGCAAACCCCGTGGCTAAGTCACCATATCGGCTTGCACCATCGGAAATGCAAGAACTCTCTAGTCAACTTCAAGAGCTATCCGAGAAGGGCTTCATCCGTCCTAGTTCTTCGCCTTGGGGTGCACCTGTTCTTTTCGTGAAGAAGAAATATGGTTCGTTTCGTATGTGCATCGATTATCGTGAGCTTAATAAGCTTACCATCAAGAACTGTTATCCTCTTCCTCGTATTGATGATTTGTTTGACCAACTTCAAGGAGCTGCTATTTTCTCGAAGATCGATTTACGTTCTGGCTATCATCAATTGCGAGTCCATGATGATGATATCCCAAAGACCGCTTTCCGTACTCGTTATGGGCACTATGAGTTTATGGTGATGCCTTTTGGTTTAACCAATGCTCCTGCTGTCTTCATGGATCTTATGAACCGAGTATGCAAGCCTTATCTAGACAAGTTTGTGATCGTCTTCATTGATGACATACTTATCTATTCCAAGTCCAACACCGATCATGAACTACATTTGAGATTGGTTCTTGAATTGTTGAAGAAAGAGCAATTGTACGCGAAGTTCTCGAAGTGTGATTTCTGGCTCGAGGAAGTTCAATTTCTAGGACACGTGGTGAATAGCCAAGGAATTCACGTTGATCCTGCAAAGGTGGAAGTTGTGAAAAATTGGTGTGTTCCTACAACTCCTACCGAAGTTTGTTCTTTTCTTGGTCTTGCTGGTTATTATCGGCGATTCATTGCCAACTTCTCGAGGATCACGAAACCGCTCACTACTTTGACACAAAAGAATAAACCATTCGAGTGGGGTTCCGAGCAAGAAAAAGCTTTTGAAGCGTTAAAGCATAAGTTGTGCAATGCTCCTATCTTGACCCTACCCGATGGAAACGACGATTTCACCGTGTATTGTGATGCATCTAAACAAGGCCTTGGTTGTGTTCTCATGCAACGAGGGAAGGTCATAGCTTATGCATCGAGACAATTGAAGGTTCACGAGGTGAATTACACAACACACGATCTTGAGCTTGGTGCTGTTGTCTTTGCTTTGAAGATTTGGAGGCATTACCTGTATGGTACGCAATGTGTAGTCTACACCGATCACAAAAGCCTTGAACACGTTTTCAATCAAAAAGATCTCAACATGAGACAACGTCGTTGGGTGGAGTTGATTAGTGATTACGATTGTGACATTCGTTACCATCCTGGTAAAGCAAATGTTGTAGCCGATTCACTAAGCCGAAAGATTCATAATAAGATGATCTCATTCCAAGAAATTCGCGATCGACGTCAGTGGTTTGACACTTTGGGTGAGTTCGATACTGAGATCCAACTTGATGTCAATGAGACCACCGTACTGCTACAAAACCTGAGAATAGATAGTGACATCAAGTCTAGTATCCTGGAGGCTCAACAAATGGTACAACGAGAAGGAAGAATGAAGGATGAATTGGAGCATAATCTTCTAACCCAATTGGAAACGAAACCTAATGGATTGATGTACTTCGCAAATCGAATTTGGGTTCCAAATCGCGATAACCTCCGTACCTTTATCATGAACGAAGCTCATCAAACTCGTTATTCTATTCATCCTGGCTCCGATAAGATGTATATGGACCTACGTGGTCAATATTGGTGGCCTGGAATGAAGAAAGACATAGCGACTTATGTAGCTAAGTGTCTCAAGTGTACGAAGGTTAAAGCCGAACCTCAACGTCCAAGTGGATTACTTGAGCAACCCGAGATTCCTATGTGGAAATGGGAACACATATCCATGGACTTCATAACAAAGCTACCCCGAACCTCCTGAGGACATGATAGCATATGGGTGATCGTTGACGGATTGACCAAATCGGCACATTTTATACCTATACGTGACACTTACAAAACATCAAGGTTAGCTCGTATATACGTTGATGAGATTGTAGGTCGTCATGGGGTACCTCTGCACATCATATCCGACCGAGACGCTCGTTTCACTTCACATTTTTGGTCGTCTATGCAAGAACTCTTGGGTACACAACTAGATCTAAGCACGGCTTACCATCCTCAAACTGATGGTCAAACCGAGCGAACGATCCAAACCTTGGAGGATTTGCTACGCCTTTGTGTTCTTGACTTTGGTGGTGATTGGGATACGCATATACCGCTCGCGGAATTTTCGTATAACAATAGTTACCACTCAAGTATCAAGATGGCACCGTTTGAAGCACTTTATGTCGTAAATGTCGTTCACCGATCTGTTGGACCGACATTGGTGAAAACTTCATCACTGGTCCTGAACTTATACAAGAGATGACCGATAAAGTTTCTATTATCCACAAGAACCTTGAAGTGGCGAGAAGTCGTCAAAAGAGTTATGCTGACAAGCGACGTAAGCCATTGGAATTCCAAGTTGGGGAGATGGTCCTTCTAAAGGTCTCACCGTGGAAAGGTGTTGTTCGCTTTGGAAAGAAGGGCAAATTGGCTCCAAGATTTGTAGGACCTTTCAAAATCCTGAAAAGGATTGGGAAAGTGGCTTATAAACTGGAACTACCTTCCGACCTTCGTGGAGTTCATCCTATGTTCCACGTCTCAAATTTGAGAAAGTGCTTGGCCGACGAAAGTCTGTATGTTCCGTTGGAAGACATCCAGATTGACGAGTCATTGCATTTTGTCGAGAAACCTGTTGAGATCATGGATCGCATAATGAAGAAGACTAGAACCACAACAACCCCAATCGTCAAGGTTCGTTGGGAAAATAAACGTGGCGCTGAATTTACTTGGGAACGTGAGGAGCACATGAAGAAGAAATACCCGTTCTTATTTGTATAGTTTCATTTCTTTTAATTTAGGGACGAAATTCTTTCAAGTTGGGGAGACTGTAACATCTCGTATTTTCGGTTAATAAAAGTTAATTTTGATTATTCTTATAATGGTCATTGTTGTCAATCTTGAAATTCATGGGTTATTTATGCATATTTCTTAGTTGTCATTAAATTTTATATGAAAGTTAATAAATAAAATATTAAATCGAACAATAATTATGAGAATAATAATAATAATAATAATAATAATAATAATAATAATAATAATAATAATAATAATAATAATAATAATAATAATAATAATAGTGATAGTAATAATAATAATAATAATAATAATAATAATAATAATAACAATAATAATAATAATAATAATAATAATAATAATAATAATAATAATAATAATAAAATAAATGACAAGTTATAAAAGTTAACAAGTTAGTTAAATATTAAACTTGAAGCTAATAAAGGGGTTGGTTTTGCCATTTTGGAAACTTTGAAAGAAAGTATTTGCATGAAATGATAAATAAATCGAACTACAGGGACCATTTTTGTAAATTTATTAAACCAAACCCCTTCCCCCCTGTTTTCCCCGTATTTCCGGCGAGAGGAGGCCGGTGCCTCCGGCCGAACTCCGACGAAGCTTCAAAACGCAATAAAACATCAAATTAATGACCAAACACCGTTCTAAATGCTTCGAGAAACTGATTCGAACTCAATGATGAACTTTAATTGTGTTTAAAACAATGTTATTGTGGTCGATTGGGGCCGAGTAACCGATTGCACATGATATCAAACGTTTGGCAATTAAACTCTCTTAATAGTCTAATTAATCGAACCAAAACGACCGTTAAATCATTGCTAAACTTCTGATAAACAAAATCCTATCTGAAATTCACTCATACTTCTCATCACACCATCATCTATCTCGCGAACCGATCCCTCATTCGAACATCATCATCCGGACATCGAAAACAAAAATTGATAAGGGGCTTTGGATCCATAGCATCACTCGAAGCTGTCCACAAGTTTAATTTGATTGCAGTTAAGGTTTGCTCATCCATTGGTTATCTACGGTCACGACGTGTTCTTCGTTGAGTTCTTCTTCAATCCAAACGTATTCGGGTAATTAAGTACACACATCTGTTCGAATTGACATGGGGAATGAAAGCCCCATGATTATCAACATTAACAATAAGGATTTGATCTTCAATATAGGGTAAACAAATTCTAGGGTTTATATGGGAATTGGGGGTTTTTATTTGGCAATGGTTTTAAGATTTAAAACTGAGTTACAAACGCGGCTGGAAGCCTTGGTACATTGGTCAGCATGTTGCATTCCATCCATGAGGTCCCGGGTTCGAACCCGGGCACCCTCATGCTATTTTTTTAAAGGTTTTAGCCTTTAAAAAGGCTATATAAAATTTCTAAAAATTATAAAAATTGGTTTCATAAATTTTGTTTATTTTGGAAATTATCCAGTTATTTTCTGTTAATTTATTTCTTTAATCTCTTTAATAAATTTGTTTTATATGAAATGTTACTAGGAAAGGTTATAATTAGCTATTTTCATAAAAACAAACTTTAAATGGTTGAAATCACTAAATTATTATTTGGCTTATATGTTACCTTTAATTTTAGATTAATTATGTTGATAATAAAATGTAATATACAATTGATGATTAAATCATTAAAAAGGTTAATTTAAAAGGAGTAATTAAGTTTTCTTCGTTGAATTAAAATATATGTTTACACGGTCGACAATTAATCTTACTTATAAAAACCCCAAATTCATATTGGAACCCTAGTTTTCGTTATATCGTTAACCTTATTATTGACCTAAATCTTATAATATATAAATATAGGTGCCTTGTGACGTTCATCTTGGAACGACGTTTATTATTGTTCTTATTAATCGTCATAAAATACTTATTGATCAAGTGAGTTTTCTTGCCCTCTTTTTATCTTTTCACACTATTTTGGGGTGAAACATGATTGCTTATACATGATACACTTATACACATTTGAGACTTGTAAATCACTTGCAATTCAACTTATTATTTTGTCATGGTTATTTGTATTTTGTAAGTGATTATATGAGATACATAGTTTGTTTACAATCATTAACTATTGCTAGCCTGGCGACGTCTTAGATCTTTGGGCCTGACAAGCCTATTTGGTGCTAAAGTCGAGGTATTGCCGACTCTTGATGACGTATGCTTGTTCATCATGGTAACCAAATACACTTAGCCAATCTTTTATACTTGTAATCAAGTCGAGGTTTGGTTGTAACGATATGTGTTCTATAACCTTACTTGCTTATGACCTATGACATGAATTGCTACTTGTAACCTTTTTCATATTATGTATGAAAACCTTGGAAACTCACCAACTATTTTTAGTTGACTCTAATTTTTATCATGTTTCAGGAAACCCCCAAGTTTAAAGTGGACTTTTGAAGCTTGCAATAAAACTAGGACTTGGACCTAGTTAAATAAATAAAATGTTATGTTATGTTTTGAGTTATGTTTGAACTTATTCCTTGTTTGATATTTATGGTTGTATTTCATTTTAAGACTTATGAAAAATAATATTTGCAATATCATATAGCGTTATGTGGCTGTGAACAATCTTAACCCTCACATCTCGACGATTCCGCCGTCAAGGTTGGGGTGTGACATTTAGAATCCTTCACTTTACAACTCAGTACCGACTCCAACTGTTTCAGAAGCACCGTTACAAACAACATTCGTGTCTAGTTCTTCTGCTCCTTCCCAAACCACTGCATCAGGAACCGAAACGTTAGGGTCATCTGGCACCAAATACACAGTTCCTGAGGCCAATACTACAAAGTTGAAGACCGAGAATCTCGGTATATCACAGTGGAAGTGACTAAGGAGCATATGGATCTTCTAGAAGCAGTGGTACAATCTTATGATGGTCTAGTAGCCGGTAAGATTGGAAATTGGCATCTTGCTGATGAAGATTACGAGCAAGTTGATGAGAATGAGCTGGAAAGAATGGACATCATGTGGGCACTAGCAAGTGCAGTAAGAAGAGCTAAGAAGTGTTGATGCATGTATGTCCCTAGATCATGATTTGTAATGTAATAGATCTTGTTTGTCTGATTATGATGTAATGAGTAATGATTAATGAAATGATATTGATTGTTTGTGATTTGTAATGTCTAATATTTCATTAATGAGTCGATATTGAATTGATTAATTGGGTTTATGATTGTTTGAATGGTTACACATCAAGTTATATAAATTAAAACATTCAAACTTAACTTAATGAAGTTCTCATGCTAATGGCCCATGCGAATGGACCATACGCATGAATAACTTTATACTATTGACTCAGTGGCACGACTGAACCAGGAGACTGGATCAGTCGTATGATTGACACATAAGATTGGCTCAGTCGCACGACTGAAACACTCAGTCGTGCGGATGGATCAACAGCATAGTTCAGTCGCACGACTGAACCATACTTATGGTCCAGTCGCACGATTGAACAATACTAACCTATAAATAGACCCAATTCGTGGAAAAACGCAAGCATTCATACCATTACGACTCCAGACGTACCCTAGCCGTCCAGAAGCCTCCCAAATCGTTCTCCAAGTTCACAGAACACATTAGATCGATTCCTAATCGACTTCTAACGTTAGATTCAATTCTTGATTGATTCTTCGTGTGTTCTCACTGATTGGATCGCCAATCAAATAGGATTCCGCACTATTTGATCTGGTTTACACGCTAATCACTAGGTATTTCGTTGAAATACCAGGTCCTAACAAGTAGTATCAGAGCATTGGCTCTTGATTACGTGTGATTCAATCAAGATTGCATAAAAGTTTGTGTTTTTGCACTAAAAACGCAATCTTTGGTGTCAAAAGTGATCTTGGACGTTCCCTGCTCATCAAAGTTTGGTTTCTACGGACTTAGGCAATTAGACCTTGCGAAAATTCAAATTTTTACGGCTGAAACACGTCAAACCTAGAAAATTTCGCAAAACAGCAGCTTCAGTCGCACGAGTGACCCATTCGCACGACTGGACTCCATTCGCATTGCCCATTCGCACAATTGGACCTAGTCGCACCTTCATTCGTCTGATTGAACCGTTCGTTCGCATAGCTCATACGCATCAGATTCATTCGCACGACTGAACCAATCGCTCAGTTCAGCCGCACGATTGAACCAGTCGCAGAGTTCATACGCACGACTAGACATTCGCATCCTTCAGTCGCATCAGTGAAAGTTTGTTGATTAGACTTAAAGTTATTCGCCATGGAAGATCAGATGTCAGCCTTTACTGCTGAGAAGGACTCTAGGATACAGAACCTGCTGTTGCTTGAGAGTGAGGTGGGTAATCATAATACCACCAAAGCTCTTGACTTTAGATGATTTCCTCACTGGAAACAACGTTTTGAGATCTACCTCAATGGAGTGGATCCGAATCTGTGGGAAGCCATCGAGATTGGTTACAGTACAACACCGGTGGGAGCTGATGGAGTTAAGCTAATGTTAGGAGGGAATGACGGACGCGCAGAAAGTTAAGTACAATGCAGAGAAAAGAGTTTATGCATTGATTACACAGTCTCCCCAAAGACATATTCCACCAGTACTCAGAGAATAAACAGTCCAAGAAACTTTGGGATGAGCTAGAGAAGAGGTACGATGGGAATGCTTCGTTGAAGGCAATCAAGGCCAGGAGTTAAAGAAGGAATTCGATAACTTCTCATCGATTGGTAACGAGAGTTTAGACGACGTCATCGATAGATTCTACCATTTGATGAGCGAACTGCATACACATGGAGTGGAAACTACCATGGAAGAGAAGTTAGTAACTTTGCAGACGGATTGCCTGAAAAGTGGGCTTCATTCGTGTCTAACCTGAGACAGAATGGAATGCTTGCAAAGCTGGATATAATGACTTCATTCTTAAGTTGCGAGAAGAAGCACTTAGGATGAAGTACAGAGCTCAGAAGTCTTCGTACACTCAAAATCCAGCTTTGTACAACGCCACGCCGCAAGCTAAGACATCTGGAGCACCTCTCCAGACTGCATTTGTGTCTAGCTCGTCGGTCCTTCACATGCTTCTCCTTCAGGATCAACACGTCAGGGTCTTCTTGTACCCACTATATTGGATCTGAAGCAAGTGCTACTAAACTGAAGACCGAGAACCTCGGCAATTTGACTGTGGAAGTAGCTCGAGAGCATATGGATCTTTTGGCTGCAGTGGTTCATTCATATGATGGACTTGTTGCCGGATTGGAAACTGCCATCTGGCAGACGAGGACTACGAGCAGGTGGACGAAATGGAGCTTGAGAGGATGGACATAATGTGGGCCTTAGCTAGTGCTGTCCGGAGGGAAAGAAGTTTGTTAAAAAGACGGACAGAACTTGGTAGCTACTAAGGATACCACATTTGGTTTTGACAAAGCAAAGTGACCTGCTTCAACTGTGGAGAGAAGGGGCACTTCAAGAGAGAATGTGTCAAGCCAAAGAAGACGGGTAACGGGAACCCATTCTCGTCCTTACTCGCCAAGACAAGCAAGCTTCTAGTTCTACTTCATCAAGCAAGGATCCAAAAGCCTTGACTGCTCATGATGATGAAGGACAGGATTGGAGCTTTAGGTTTGTCTCACCAGGGGAATCAAACATTGCAAGTGTAGAAGATATTGACGATGATTCCGCGAGTGAAGGAGATCTAGCAGTTGAGATAGCGATGTCACACAGTGAAGAAGCAACTGCAGCCGAGGTCAGTTACAAGCCTAAAGAGGAACTTCCACGTCAGAGACAGAAAAGACAGAATCACCAGAACCAGAGACATCTGATGCTGCGTTGATGGCTAACTCTTCTGAACCAACTCAGGTAAGTACTACTGACCAAATGTTTGATAATCATGCTTGTTCTGCTTGTGATACTTTTAGGAATAGCATAGATGAAAAATTTGCTAGGTTATTAGATCATAATGATAACTTAGTAAAAGACTTGCAACTGTGCACTGAGGCTAATAGAGTATTAAAACAAAATGAGCATAGTTATAAAGAAAAGATAGACCTATTGACTAAACAGCTTAGGGAAACCGAAGTAGTTGCTTTTAACCAAGCTAATGACATTAGGTACTATCTAAACTCCCTAGAAGACACTAAGAAGCAAAAGGCAGTTCTAGAAGTAGAAGTAAACTCATTAAAACAGAAACTGCATAGTTGGACTAGTTCTTCACACATAGTTCAACACTTAGTGAGAGAAGGAATAACGGGGAGGGATTGGGTTACAAAGTGGTTCCACAACCACCTGAGACCTTGATGAACACTAAGACTAGACCAGTAAATAATAACCCCATCAAGGATCACGTGGTGTCTACTCCTCTTGTTAGTGATCCAGATTCTCATGTTCATCTATTGAATCTGGAAACAAGCAAAAGGAGGCCACTTCAAAGGCAAAGGGTAAATTGCCTTGTGTTAATCTGGAAAAGGAATTTGAAAAGTTAACTTAAAGTCAGGGTCAAACAGAGTCAAATCAGAACCTAAAAAGACTTCTAATGTTAATTTTTCACATGCTTCAAGTCAAAAACCAGTTAACCAAAAAGAAAAGGATGTTAAACAGGTTAAAACAGTTAACTTTGTTAAACCAGAGAAAACATCAAAAGAACCAGAGTCAAACCTAAAGTGATTGATGTTACTAGAGTGTCACACACTTCTCCACAAAGAAAGTTTAATCATAAAGTTGATAGCAGGTCATGCTACAACTGTGGAGAATGTGGGACATTGCTTCCTATTGTCCTTTCTATCAGACACCTAGGAAGAAGATTGAACTTCAGGACTCTAAGCCTAGGTCTTCTAAGAGGAGCTCTTGACTCCACCTAGAAGAACTAGTGAACCTAAAGTTCAACCTGTAAGCCAGTCGACTGTTTATCACAAACAGGCCTTGCACAAATCTGGCTTATGGAAAGAGAAGTCATCCTGCGTGTCTGATACTGATGACAAGAAGGAACCTGAGCTACCCTCACCCTCTAAGGGTCAATGGGTGGAATTTATGATGTGTGATGCCTCTGGGAAACCCAAGCCAGTAAAGGCTTGGGTTCCTAACCTAAACTAATTCGTTACTTTGTATGTGCAGGGTGTTCGATACAGTGCTGAGACTAACACGTGGATTGTAGACAGCGGAGCATCCAGGCACATGACAGGAAATAGGGCCCTTTTATCAAACGTCAAGCAAATAAAAGGAGGGCATGTTTCTTTTGCTGGAAACAAGGGAGGCTATATCACAGCTCAGGGAGAAGTGGGAAATCAGAAAGTTAAGTTTGATAAGGTGAACTACGTTCAACAACTTCAAAATAACTTACTTTCTGTTTCCCAAATCTGTGATAAAGGATTTAAGGTCATCTTCGACAACAAGAAGTGTTACGTGCTGAAGAAAGACTACGTGATCCCAGAGGACCAAGTTCTGATGACTGCTTCAAGATATAAAGACCTTTATGTCTTGGATCTGTCAACAGCTGCTACAACGGATCATGAGGTTCAGTGCTGCTTTCTATCTAAAGCTACTGAGAAGGATTCCATCTCCTGGCATAGGAGAATGGGACACATTAGTCAAAGGAAGATGAATCATTTGATTCAGAAGGATTTGGTGAGAGGAGTTAATGTCAAGAACTTCCAGCTTCCTGACTTTTGTGTAGCTTGCAAGAAAGGCAAACAGACGAAGAAGTCTCATAAGGAAAAGAAAGTTCATTCAATAGAACTTCCTCTTGAACTTCTTCACATGGATCTGTTTGGTCCAGTCAGTACAAAGAGCATTGCAGGCGACTTGTACTGTTTTGTGGTCACTGATGACTACTCAAGGTTCACTTGGGTAATGTTTCTGAAATCCAAATCAGAAACATTTGAGTCATTCAAGGAGTTAGTAACCACACTGGAATCTCTCTACAAGCTGAAGTTTAGACAAGTACGCTCAGACAACGGGACAGAATTCAAGAACCAGTGGATGGAGGCATACTGCAAGGAAAAGGGAATTGTGCATCAATTCACTTCTGCCTACACGCCTCAGATGAATGGTGTTGCTGAGAGAAAGAACAGAAGCTTGATAGAGACAGCACGGACTATGCTGGCAGACTCGAAACTGCCTATCCAATTCTGGAATGAGGCAGTGGCGAATGCATGTTATACACTGAATCGAGTCCTGATAGTCAAGCGCCACGGAAAGACATGTTACGAGCTACTACAAAGACGCAAACCGAATTTGGAGTATCTTGAACCTTTTGGCGCGCGTGCACACTTCTGAAGAAGACACAAGAAGGCAAATTCAGTGAGAAGGCGGATGAAGGAATCTTTCTAGGATACAACATACCGAACAAGCGAGTTTACAACAACTCAACGGGTCTTGTAGAAGTGTGGTGTAATGTTGACGTTCAGAGATATACCACACCACCTACTGGCAAAGGACCCGCTTACTTCTTCGACTATGATGGGTTCTTCAAGTCCTTCAACATCCCTCTCTCTCCCTCGGATGATGAGTTAGCTACTAGGATGATGTATGATATCCGAATACACCATCTAGCTCACAGGGAGAATCATCTACTCAGTCAGGGGGAGTAGTCGATGACAGTGACTCCTCTCTGAAGATGAAGCTGAACCAGATGACCAGAACAGTCAGGAGGAACAGGTTCCAGTTCCTGAAAGTCCACAAGCATCTACCAGTGATGCACCTTCGACTTCGGAACCTCAAACTCCAACTACCTCAGATGCAAACCAAATGTTCATAATCTTGGCTCTGAGGTAGCTGTTCCTACTACTCCAGGATCACGACTAAACGTCTATCATCCCCTTGACAATGTCATTGGGGATGTCAGATCAGGAGTACAAACCCGAAATCAGCTATACTCAGCTGATTACGCCTCGGTTATGGAGAAAGGTTATATTCATGATGGTGCTTATCGGTGTTTTGTCTCGCAGTTTGAGCCAAATATGTCAGTGATGCACTAAATGATGAGGCGTGGGTGAGTGCCATGCAAGAAGAACTTCTTCAGTTCAAGAAGTTAGGTGTATGGACTCTGGTTGATAGACCTAAAGGTGCTAAGGTTATCGGCACCAAATGGGTCCTGAAATGCAAGAAGGATGACCAAGGGGTCATTATCAGGAACAAAGCTCGATTGGTGGTTCAGGGTTTTCGCCAAGTCGAGGGGATTGACTACAATGAGGTGTTTGCACCCGTGGCGAGGATGGAAGCCATTCGTATCTTCCTTGCCTATGCATCGTACATGAAGATTAAAGTCTACCAATTAGATGTGAAGAGTGCATTCCTTCATGGGGAAATCAGAGAAACAGTCTATGTCAGTCAACCCGAGGGATTTGAAGATCCTTATCATCGGGATAGAGTTTACAAGCTCGACAAGGCTTTATACGGGCTTCATCAAGCTCCAAGAGCTTGGTATGAGAATCTCACGACTCATCTTGTGAAACACGGTTTTCGCAGGGGAGTCATTGACTGCACGCTGTTTATTAAAGAAAAAGATGGCGACCTACTGCTCGTACAGATCTATGTTGATGACATAATCTTCGGTTCAAAGAATGAAGAGTTATGCAAAGAGTTTGAAGCAGTTATGAAGAAAGAGTTTGAGATGAATGCTATGGGGGAGATGAAGTTCTTTCTCGGGCTACAGGTGGATCAGACACCAAATGGGATCTTTCTACATCAGACCAAGTATGGGGAGACATTCTCAGTCGCTTTGACATGGAGAATGCTTCTGCTGCTGGGACTCCACTTGCTACGAATCACGACATAGCACCTGATGAAAATGGAGATCTTGTAGATGCCACGATGTACCGAGGAATGATTGGATCCCTCATGTATCTCACTGCCTCAAGACCTGATATCATGTATGCTACATGTTTATGTTCTAGATATCAGGCTAAACCTAAGGTCAACCATCTGATGGGGTCAAGAGGATTTTTCGTTATCTGAAGGGTACACCCACACTTGGATTGTGGTATCCTCATGATGATGACTTTGAGCTTACCGCGTATAGTGACTCGGATTACGGGGGTTGCAAGATGAACTACAAGTCTACTTCAGCAGGGTGTCAATTCTTTGGGAGAAGATTAGTTACCTAGCAGTGTAAGAAGCAGACATCGGTTGCATTGTCAACCTGTGAAGCTGAGTATGTTGCTGCTGCAAGTTGCTGTTCACAAATCATCTGGATTCAACAGCAAATGCGGGATTACGGTTTAAAGTTCTCTTCTACTCCTATTTTTGTTGATAACTCTGCTGCAATTGCAGTAACTAAAAATCCGGTCCAACATCCTAAGACCAAACATATCGGTATTAAATACCATTTCATAAGAGACTACTTTGAAAAGAACTTAATTGATGTGGTAAAAATTAATACTGATTTTCAACGCGCTGACCTCTATACTAAAGCCTTTGATAAACCACGTTTTCAATATCTGCTAGAGGTCAACGGCGTTAAAAAGAAAAGTGAGGTTATTCCTGATGATGATAATGTGTAGTCCGATGTAGTTTAGTTAAAATTTGTTTTTTTTATTTTATTTTATCTGTTTATTTCAGTCTGTTTAAATTAAACTCATGTTATTTTGCTATATATTAAAATCCTAAAATAATTAAACCAGTAATGATTTTATTATTTTAGGGGGAGAATATGTCAGCAAGTAACATTAAAAAAAAACGAGGGAGAAGGAGTGGATAACTGATATAAGGTAGATCGTATCTGTGATACCGATTCAAAACCTTTGGAAAATGATAGTACACAGGAACAAATCAAGAGGGACTTTAAAATTTAATTTTAGAAAAGATGCAAAAATTCAAAGTATAAGCTGTGTAGTCTAAGCAATAAAAAGGGAAGATGATAGAAAAAACTGGTAACTCCTAAGGTAACACAAAGAAAGTAGACCTAGAGGTTGCTAGACCACAAATGATATGTCGGTAGATTCAACACAATAGATGATTAGACCTGACTGGTGATTTCAAGATCAAACTAAGTTATTCAACTGACTGTGGGCTTCCATCTTATCACTGGTTAACACAATCAACAATATTCCAATAAGGGGTAATGAGCATGTAAACGCCACAAATGTGTGCGGATGACCATAATTAGAGTAAAGCAAGAAAAAATGAAAGACAAATGCTATAAAGCTAATGACTTATGTTGTTGGTGCATTTTGTGCAAAATAATATAAGCTGCTCTAACAAGGAGATAGGTTGTGTGCCTCTTTGCTGTGCGATGGCACTGACCTGAGGATAAGCATAACCTAGATATTCTGGACTTCATTGTTGTTTGCCGCCTCTCTGCTGTGCGATGGCACTGACCTGAGGACTGGCTTCTCTTTGAAAGCTCTAAGAATAGTCTCTTCTTGTAATAATACCCGTAGACCGCTCAAAAGCTCCTGAGGAATGTTGATTACCATATAAGTGTGGGATCCACAATGTTAGTTTGAAATAATCAAACCTAAAACAATCACCAGTCTGTGTCAAAAGTCTGTGTATCGATTTAAGTGGACAAACATATTGACAATCATTGTGGCTGCAATGCTTGAAAGTTCAAATCAATGTGGTAATCTAAGAGTTCTAGTATGATTCCCTAAAGTTGCTAATGACTCTGGATGAACACCAAGAATTGAGCATCAAAAGATTTTGATAACAAGTCCCAAATGATTTGACTTGCCTGTATGATTCCAAAATTGAATTGGTCCAGGTTGGTCAATCCAAGTTGAAGCTGTCTATTCCGGAACCAAATCCCGTAGATGTCCATCTTAGGATTTATCTCTCACAAAAAGCCAAAAACAAGTCTTGTTTTGAGTATTTAGTTTAAATTTTCTAAGTTAGTTAGTCGTTTTAGTTTGTTAGTTTGTCGGACTACATCAGGAAAATCAGTAAGGAATCAACTCACTAAAAGGGTCATGTCTGAGATGACCACATGTGCTTTAAATGTTTAAACGGGTCACGTCTGAGGTGACTAAATTGTTTAAAAAGATCACGTCTGAGGTGATCAAAAAGTTTTCAAGTTAAAATGATCATGTCTGAGATGATCAAAGGCTCATAACGTTAATTTCAAAAATTAAAAGGGGTTTAAATGTTAATATTCAAATTGGCAGAAAATTTAATAAGTATGACCCATTCGCACGAATGGACCATACGTATGGACTAATCATACGAATGGAATTCATTCGTACGAATGGACCATTAGTATGGACCATCCAACCGAATGGCCCATACGATTGGCCCAGTCGGATGTTTAAGGGCGAACGAGTGAGTCAGTCGCACGACTGAGAGCCAGTCGGACGACTGAAAAAGGGCGACTGACCCAATCGCATGACTGAGTCCCACTCACACGAATGAAAAGTGCGTATGAGCTCAGTCGCACGATTGAATCTAGGGTTAGTATAAATAGAGGGGGAGTCGGTCGCAGAAAACTCACCACACCCAAATTAGCCCTAAATCGCACGACTTAACACCACTCTGCCCAAATTTCGTTTGATCTCTAAAACCCCCCATTTCTTGATTACTGACCATATACATCGACTCTACAGGTAATTTGCGGTGAAGAAGCACCCCCATAACGTTCAATTTGATGCAAAATCTGTACATTCGGTCTCGCAACAGAACCGAAACTTTAGTGACTTAATAACCTAACTTAACGACTCAAATAGACGAAATTAAAGATGTTAGGTGTTATAAGAACGTATTGCGAGTCAAATGAACCAGATAACGATGTCTAAAACTCAAAAGTGGTGAAAAAGTGAATTTGAATTGAACAGTCAGTACATCATGCGAATGGACAGGCTGATGAACTTCAGTCGCACGACTAAAGGGTGCGAATTGCCTAACCGCACGACTGAACCATGCGTATGAAGTTCAGTCGCACGACTGGTGTAACCGCATGAGGTTACATGCGCATGAGTCTAGTCGCACACTCAATCGTACGCATGAGATCATTCGCACGACTGAATCCCAGTCGCACTATTCAGTCGCACGACTGATCTCAGTCGCACAACCTCAATCGCATGACAGAAAGATTTTCTTCAAGTTTAAGTGTTTCATGACGTTCTTAGCCAAAGGTACTAATGTTTATTTTGATTTGTGTTACAGATGGCGAGTCGATGGACTATGAGCATGAAGCATAACATATGTGCTCATCTGGATTTGACATCCATAAACGCTGCTGATTTCTCAGGCATCATCACATTTCTGCTGAGATCGAGGATTGCACATGCCATTTCCACTCCTTGTACTCCTTATAGGTCCGTTCAGCAGGCCTTCTGGGAAGGCGCTACAGTTGATAGATCCTCTGAGCCTTACTGCATCAGGAGTACCATCTTTGGCGAGGCTATTACCATCTCAGAGGAGGATTTAAGGATTGTTTTACAGTTGGGGGATGACTCTGATTGTCCGACTCGATTACACCCCCTCACAGTCAGGGGATGCTTTCTGAGAGCCAAGTACTCTGGGGACATCAATGTTGGGGTACTCAACAAGAGTAACCTCTGTCCCCAGTTTAAGTATCTTGCGCACGTGCTACTCAAGTGCATAGCTTCCAGGAAGGGAGGGTTTGATGAGCTATCTGATTAGATACAGAACGCGTATGCTGCGTTGGTGCTGAACCACCCGTTCAGCTTCTCCAAAATGATCTTCACCTATCTGGTGGAGAACATTGAGGGGAAAGGGAAGGAGGGCTTCTGCATGTATCCGAGGTTTATGCAGATGATTATAGATCAGAAGCTTTCCTCCCTGCCGAAGGAGAAGGAGGATGCAGTAGTCCTCGAGGTCATGGATGACACTACTTTGGGGAGGATGAAGGTGTACAGGAGGAAGCAAGTGAAACCCCCTGTCAGAAGGTTGTTTGGGCATCTGGCCCGGGAAGACTACGTGGTGCCAGCCAAGAGAAAGTGGCGCCACGATGATAGTGATTCCGATGTGGAGCAGATTGCTCTACCAACTCATGACTCGGATGATGATGATAGTGGAGACGCTGGGGACGATATGCCTGCTCCACCAAGAGGCACTGTGTCTAATGTTTTACCCCCAGTGTCCACCCCAGCTGGAGATGTTGCTGAGTCAGCTGGATTTCATCAGGATTTTGTTCATGCTGCTGAGGAGGAGGAGGAGTCTGACGAGGAGCCCCTAACACGAACTGTGGGTAGCAAAGTTGTTCCCACAGAACATGGGCTAAGGGTGGTTGGTGAACACCCGAGAGACTCCAGAGAGACTAATACTGACCCGAGTTATGCACCGGGTTCTGCAGGCAGGGTTGTAGGGGAGCATCCACCTCCACAGGGACGAGGAGGAAGAGGATGGCTCAGCCCCATGGTCTGAAGAAGAAGAAGCGTCGGTTGACCTTCGTTACCTCCATAGCCTCTACTTCCACCACCACAGCCACCACTACCACTTCCACAGCTATACCATCCACCACCACAGCCACCACATCCACCACAGCTACCACAACCACCACCATACCTACCACCACAGTACAGATCCCATCCACCACCATACCATTTACACCCACATCACCTCCATATTTCACCGACCCATCTTCACTGTAGCCACCACCACCACCACCTCACACCAAGCAGGACCGTCAGCCCATCCCTCACACACTTATGGATCACCTCTACCTCCAATCAGGGTAGAGGAACAGCTGTCAGCGCTCAACCGGATGGTGATGCGCTTACTAGCTGCAGATGAGGAGAAAGCTGCCCAGATCTGACAGCTTGCCGACCTGACTGCTGCACAATCTCACTAGATGGCAGAGCAGGCTCGAGTAATAGAGCAGCAGGCCCAGCTGATGGATGCACAGCGAGTAGAGATGTCCCAACTCCGGGAGCAGCATGCCCAGTCAGCTAAACGGATAGAGGAGTTGGAGACCACCAACAAGACCATCATGCTGCGGCTCAAGGGATCAAAGGACGAGCCCTTAAAGATTAAGGAAGGAGATGGAGATGATGGAGATGATGGTGATGATGATGATGAAGATGATGATGAGGATGAGGAGGATGATACAGAGGAGGATGAGGAAACCGAAGGTGAAAAGGCAGAGGAGAAGGAGGATGATGATGATGCAGAAGGAGGGGATGCGGTTGCATCGGCCTCTGCTTCAGGTCAAGAAAGGAGGTCAAAGAATAGACAGGACCAATCAGCTACCATCTCTGCTCCTCCAAGTGATGAGACCATGATACAGGATAAAAGTAAAGATGTTTATGTATTTATTTACTTTTGTGTTTGAATCCTGTATTGAAAACAATGTATTGAATGTTTATATTGAGTTAATGCATTTCTGTTTGATTAATTACTAATGATTTATGTGTTGAATGTTTAAATCAAACAGATCCAAATTATCAAAGAGATGAGTTTGATGTTGCTCCCCTTCAACAGGTCAAGACTCAACTAACAATGATTCTTGATCTGCAAGGGATCGTTAGAAGGTCTGTGAGTTATACCCCTGAAGAAGGGGAAATAATTCATGACCTATCAAACGAGCAACTCGCAGAGATTTTCAAGCTCAATCCGGATGAAATAGTTAAAGATGCTCCAACATGCGATTCGACTAGTGATGAAGAGCTCAACGATGTTGATGAAGTCGAGATCGAAGATATCACCGCAGAGGAGTACCCTCAGTACGCTGACAATGAGGGAAATATGGTCCCCAATCTGGGTGAGTCCCTCATCAGTGATACTTTTGAGGTGTTGAACAAGATGGAGCAGGAAACAGAGAAGGCAGAAGGAACAGCCCAAGCCTCAAATGATGATGTCGACATTCGAAAGGCTGAGTGGGCTGCATGTTTTGAAGAAGTTAGAGCCCAACGTGCTGTACCGAAGAAAGATGCCTACACCAAGCTCTACAGAGTCAAGAAACATCACAAGGTGTCTGGCAGAATTATAGCATGGGCGTATTTTGATGATCTTAATGTTTATGCAGTTAAGAGAGAACAGGGCATAGAGTACTTCAGATTCCCACATGATTTGAAGACTCTACCAGGTTTTGAGCTCAACCAGCCGGCTAAGCTAAAGCTTTTGTATGCTGACCTGAGGAAGATGTCAGGCTGGTTCGAGGCTGCCCTTAAGAAGGAGTACCACACCAGATGGGTTAACTTCAGACCCCAACAGCCAACTAGGTACATAAGAAGGTCTGAGGTTGATGCCATTACTGGCAAGCCCAAGATAGTGTTGAAGTGGAGTCCTCCGCGCACAATGTCGAGAATCCCACTCAGGGAAATGCCACAGGACTTCACTCCACACTTTAAGTGGTGGTACTATGATTGGAGAACAGCTGAAGCGGTCATAGTCCTAAGCAAAGAGGGACAAATGGATACGATCAGGGTATTCGACCCGATGTGGCTTACTAACTTGTCGGCAAATGACGTCTATACGCTATACAAGTGGCCACTGTTCTATGACACGCAAGATATTGTACAAGCCCTCCAGTTCCAAAACGTTATACGACTCTGCTTCGCGTTTGAAATTCACGCGGGAGTCACCAAAGAGGAGAAGTACAAGAAATACAAGGAGGTTATGCAGAAGACAAGAGATTAGAGAGATCTAGGTCCAAGGGGGAGTTTGTTGATGCATGTATGTCCCTAGATCATGATTTGTAATGTAATAGATCTTGTTTGTCTGATTATGATGTAATGAGTAATGATTAATGAAATGATATTGATTGTTTGTGATTTGTAATGTCTAATATTTCATTAATGAGTCGATATTGAATTGATTAATTGGGTTTATGATTGTTTGAATGGTTACACATCAAGTTATATAAATTAAAACATTCAAACTTAACTTAATGAAGTTCTCATGCTAATGGCCCATGCGAATGGACCATACGCATGAATAACTTTATACGATTGACTCAGTCGCACGACTGAACCAGGAGACTGGATCAGTCGTATGATTGACACATAAGATTGGCTCAGTCGCACGACTGAACACTCAGTCGTTCGGATGGATCAACCGCATAGTTCAGTCGCACGACTGAACCATACTTATGGTCCAGTCGCACGATTGAACAATACTAACCTATAAATAGACCCAATTCGTGGAAAAACGCAAGCATTCATACCATTACGACTCCAGACGTACCCTAGCCGTCCAGAAGCCTCCCAAATCGTTCTCCAAGTTCACAGAACACATTAGATCGATTCCTAATCGACTTCTAACGTTAGATTCAATTCTTGATTGATTCTTCGTGTGTTCTCACTGATTGGATCGCCAATCAAATAGGATTCCGCACTATTTGATCTGGTTTACACGCTAATCACTAGGTATTTCGTTCAAATACCAGGTCCTAACAAGAAGTTTGTCAAGAAGACGTGAATGTGTAAAGGGGCATTTAAACGTGAATGTGTAAAGCCCAAGAAAACTGGAAATGGTAACCCATTTCCTACTTTCAACCGTCAAGACAAAGACATGATTGGAACTGCTTCTTCAAGTAAAGAGACAAAGGCTCTGACTGCTCAAGGTGATGAAGGTCAAGATTGGTCCTTCCGATTGGTCTCTCCAGGAAATCAAATATTGCCTTTGTCGAAGCACCTGGATGATGGATCTGCTAGTGAAGGTGAGATTACAGCTGAGCAAGCGATGTTAGATACCGAAGAAGCTGTGAATGTGGTAAATCACCTGGTAGAGGAAGAACTTAGAGCCACGATTTCAAAATCTCCAGTCACCGAAGGGTCTGATTCTGCATTGATGGCTGATTCAACTGATTCATCACAGGTAAGTTCTTTAGATCAATTATTTGCAAAACATATTTCTTCTGAATGTGAAAAATTTAGGGAAAGCATTGATCTGAAATTTGCTAGGTTATTAGAACACAATGATAACTTAGTAAATGATTTACAACTCTGCACTGAAGCTAATCGTATATTAAAACAAAATGAGTGTAGTTTCGAAGAAAAGATAGAACTTTTGGGAAAACAACTAAGGGAAACCGAGGTTGTTGCCTTAAATCAATCAAATGACATAAAGTTTTATTTAAGCTCTTTGGAAGAAACTAAGAAGGAAAAAGCAGTTTAAGAAGTCGAAGTTGAATCTTTAAAACAAAAACTGCACAGTTTGGTTAGTTCTTCTCACATAGTTCAAAACTTAGTGAAAGAACGAAATAATGGAGAAGGTCTGGGTTATAAAGTAGTTCCGCCACCACATGCAATCCTTTTGAACACTAAAAGTAGACCAATTAATAATAACCCAGTAAAGGATCATGTGGTGTCCACTCCTCTGGTTAGTGATCCTGATTCCACGGGTAAACCGGTGAAATCTGGCACTGAACAGAAGGATTCTATTTTGAAATCAAAAGGAAAGCTGCCAGTTGAGAATTTGGATGATGAAATTAAAAGGGTTAATGTAAGGTCAGGTTCACAAACGTCGATTTCAGAACCCAAAATGACTAAACCAGTTAACCATAAACATGTTACTCATCAAAGTCCAAGTAAACTAACAGTTAAAGATGTTCAAAATGTCGAAACAATTAATTTTGTTAAAGAAGCTGAAACATCTAAAAGAGAAGTGACAAAACCCAACCAGACACATCTCACACCTTTACCAAACTCAACACCACATAAACGTTTTCTTCTAACTGTAGAAGTAAGATCTTGTTATAGTTGTGGAAAACGAGGACATATCTCTCCTAATTGTCCTTATTATCAGACGCCCAAAAAGAAAATTGAACTTTTTGATGAAAAACCAAGTATTTCTAAAATGAGATCTAATACTCCACCTAAGAGTCTTAGTGAACTTAAAGTTCAAACCATAAGCCAGTCATTTGTTTACCACAAACAGGCCTTACATTAAACTTGTTTATGGAAAGAAAAATCAAGTAATGTGTCTGATAGTGAGGACAAGAAGAAGAAGGATGTGCCCTCATCCTCTAAAGGACAATGGGTTGAATTTATGATGTGTGATTCTTCTGGGTCACCCAAGCCAGTTAAGGTTTGGGTCCCAAATATGAACTAATAAGTTTCTTTGAACGTGCAGGGTGTCAGCTACAGCACTATCACTAATACCTAGATTATTGATAGTGGGGCGTCCAGGCACATTACAGGGAATTCGTCTCTCCTTTTCAACGTCAAACAAATTAAAGGGGGACATGTTTCATTTGCTGGAAACAAAGGAGGTTACATCACCGCTCAAGGCGAAGTGGGAAACGAAAAAGTAAAGTTTGACAGGTCAACTACATTCAACAACTACATAACAACTTACTTTCAGTCTCCCAGATTTGTGATAAAGGATTCAAAGTTGTATTTGACAACAAGAAGTGCTACATGTTGAAGAAAGATTATGTGATTGAAGAGGATAAAGTTCTTATGTCAGCTTCAAGATATAACGACTTGTATGTCTTGGATCTAACAAAAGCCTCCACAACTGATCACAGTGTTCAATGTTTCTTGTCAAAGGCAACTAAGAGGGATTCAGTCTCATGGCATAGGAGAATGGGACACATTAATCCAAGGAAGATAAATCATTTGGTTTAGAATGATTTAGTAAATGGAGTAACTGTCAAGAATTTCCAGCTTCCGGATTTCTGTGTAGCATGTAAGAAACGGAAACAGACCAAGAAGTCTCACAAGGCAAAGAAAGTGAATTCTATTGATATTCCTCTTGAGATTCTACACATGGATCTATTTGGCCCTGTAAGCACAAAGAGCATTGCTGGAGATCTATACTGCTTTGTAGTAACGGATGATTACTCAAGATTCTCTTGGGTGATGTTTCTAAAAGCCAAATAAAAAACTTTTGAATCATTCAAACGTCTAGTAACTACATTGGAATCACTCTACAAGCCAAAAAGTAAGGCAGATTCGATCAGACAACGGCACAGAATTCAAGAATCAGTGGATGGAGGCATATTGTAGAAAGAAAGGAATTGTACATCAATTTACCTCTGCATACACTCCACAGATGAATGGCGTCGCTGAAAGGAAAAATTAGAGCTTGATAGAGACATCCAGGACAATTGTTGGATCATAAGAGGCTGTTGCAACCAAAACCATATCACTTAGAAGATTTTGAGTACTACATACAAAGGACTTCCGAAGCCAATTGTGGGACTTCCGAAGGAAGAAAGAGCTCTTCCGAAGTCTAAGTGTAAAATACACTTCCGAAGGAGAACTCCAAACTTCCGAAGGTAAAGAAGCTACTTCCGAAGGTTCAAGACTTGAAGACAAAGTTCTGAAGTCAACTTCCGAAGTATAAAGAAGTCCTTAAAGCCTCGGAAGCATAGAAGCATCTTCCGAAGTATAAGTGGCTTCGGAAGAACTTGTTCTTCCGAAGCCAGTTAACCTTCGGAAGACACTTCTATTATCCAGTAGACATAAGTATGGTCTGTCTGACAGTCCGCTGCAAATCTCTGAGATACTGCATGGCGTTTTCTCAAAAGCCATGTAGTTGACCATACTTTAATCTACTGTTTACCTTTTTATGTTAAGTACAGTTGCCATCTTTAGTTGGTGACAAAAGGTAAGTCATGGACATGTCATGACTACCATATCTTAGATAATACTTTATCTAAGATACCTTAACTATAGCATTGTAGTATATGCTTTAGTCGTAGGTTTCCAGCTGGTATCAAGTATAACCGGCTGTAGGATCTAGTATATATAGTTTCTCATTGTAACTCATGTTCTATGCTTGTAAGTGTCTTGTAATCTTGAGTTGAGAAGTAATATATACAAGTACCTTGAAAAAATTTCTGCTTGTTGCTTTGATTACTTATTATATTATTATCAACTCTTGTCAAAGGCATTGCTTCATCTTGTTTGAGTGATATTATAAGTGAGTTTGAGAGAAATACAAGTGTTAAGTGACAAAACCCGATCCTGCAATTGGTATCAGAGCTTTTTAGGCTCTTGATTGTGAGATCTTACCATCCTAATCAACCAGTTTTTCACTCCTCCTTATACCTCACTCAAAAATGGCCCTCATCAAATCTGAAGTTGAAATGGGAACGATGACCAAAGCTCCCATCATCGATCCTGAAAACTTCAGATCTTGGAGCAGAAGAATGGAAGGCTTCATCAGATACCAGGATAGCAAGATGTGGCAGTCCATCGTGAATGGCCCGTACAAGCCAAAAGTTGCTGGTGGAAACGGTGCCATGATCGAGAAGGCTGTTGAAGACTACTCCGATGAAGACAGGAAGAAGCTCGACATTGACATCAATGCTATGACTGTTCTCATGACTCAATCCCAAACTCCATCATGGTGGGGTTTGAGCATTGCAAGTCAGCCAAAGAACTCTTTGATGCACTTGCTCAAATGTACTCGAGCTCTAATGATTCAAAGAAGGACTCACTGAAGCAGCAGTTCGAGAACTTCACCTATGTTGCTGGAGAAACTTTTAGCCAGCAATACTTCAGGTATATGGATCTTATCTCCTCCCTCCAATCTGTGGGAATCACTCAAGAACTTAGAGACCTTACCAGAAAGTTCATGAGTGCTCTACCCAATGAGTGGACTTTCTACTGTGTCTCCATTAAGAGAACAGAGAATTTAAACACTCTCACCATGACCGAACTCTATGGGATCCTTGATGGATACCGTTTGGAAATGGAAAGCAAGAAGGGTCACCAAGCAAGCAGACCCTTGAGCCTTCCTGCTAGCAACACTTTAATGGTTGCTGAAGGCTCAGGTATCTCTCAGTCTCAGCAGTACCTGTCATACACCCAGCAGCCATCTTGTTCATCTGGGCCTTACATCACATTCCCTGAGACTCCAAGGTCTCATCAAGCTCAGCAAAGCTCCTTTCAGGAGGGCTGTGCGTTTGTCTCAGGGAGTGGACACTCCAATGATCATCAGTTTTGCTTTATGATCTTGAGTGCTTCAGTCCAGATGACATAGAGTATGTGGACATTGTCCAGCAAATGGCTCTCCTTACCTACAGAGCGAAGAAGTTCTTTAAGAGAACTGGAAGGCAATTCCCTCAAAACCCAATCACTAGCAAGTTTGGGTTTGACAAGAGCAAGGCTAAGTGTTACAACTGTAACAAGCTTGGCCACTTTGCAAGGGAATGCAAGGCTCCCAAGTCCAACCCGGGAACCTCACAGGCCTCCACACATCCTTCTACACCAAAGCCCAATGGGAAGTCAACTGAAACTGCAGCTATGGCTCAAGAAGTTGACTGGAGCTTTATGGTTCAAGATGTGACTCCTGCTCAAGCACTCATGGCAGGAACAGATGAAAATAAGGTATATGAACATCTCTGTACCCCTGCTTGTATTGCTAAGGTTAAGTTGTACCATGACTACAATATGGAAATTAAATCCGATATTGAGTCTTTAAATGTGCTAAAATCTGACTTTAAAAGAGCTGAATCTGACTACCAAAAGAAAATTGAGGAGTTAGAGAAAACTGTATCTCTTTTAAAACATGAACACACCAACTACAAGACTCAAATCAAGGATTTAATATCCAAATTGACTGAGGCTCAAGCCCAGCTTGTCACAGCTGAGGCTCAAGCCAGGAAGTATGCTATTGCTGAGCAAAACTTCCAAGCCATACTTGCATCATCCTCTCACTCCAAAATTTGTTATCAAAACAAAAGTGGGTTGGGAACCAATGAAATTGTTCCACCACACTCTTATGAGTCTGTAAGACAACCAAGATGTGGTACTGAAGAGCAAGAGGTTCCACTGTTGACCCACCTTGTAAAGAGTCAAAGAGTGATGCAACTGTGGAGACCATGACCATCACAGGGAAGGAACAGGTAATTGAGCCCTCCCAGACCAATGATGATCAATCCCTGACCACCAAAGCCAGAAGAAGCAGGGCTAAAGCAGCCAGAAAAACTGCCAAGAAGGTGGCTGAATCCAAGCTGAAGATAGACCCAAAGCAAAAGGGTGTATTCATATCAGCAGGATTCCAGGTGGTTGGACCTTCTGATTCAGGAAAGGAGTATAATACCAGTACTCCTGTCCTACCAAAGGATCAGAAGTTAAAGGGAAAGGTTGCTGATGAGGAGAAAAAGAACAAGAAACAGCAACCCTCCAATTCCCAGAAAATTAACATTGCATGCATAATGTGTGGTCTGCAAAACCACATGGCTAAAGATTGTTACTACAATCCTGCTAGCACACATTATGCAAATAATGTTAAAAGAGAAGGAGTCAGGGAAGGTTTCACATTTGGACCATATCAGATGGTTCAAGTGTTGAAAAAGGGAAAGCTTGTTTCCGAAGCAAGGCTTGTCTCGGAAGAAAACTCTTCTTCCGAGAGGAAAAAGGCTTCGGAAGTGAAAGCTGCAAAGACTCACAAAAGAGTCCCCTTGAAACCATCCCAGAAGAAGACTGCTTCGGAAGAAAAGGTGGTGAAGGTTTCTTCCGAAAAGAAAGAAGCTTCGGAAGAATGCCAAGCTACAAAAGCTTCATCAAGCTCATCTTCTATGATCAACCAAGGGATGGAATGGAAGATCAAAGAAGATGCTGTAGCCCAAACCTCTTCTTCAAAGACATCCATTGAACCCCCATGCATAAATTTTGGTTCAATCATGTCACTTTCATTGGAAGAACCCAAGACCAAAAAGGCTTGGGTTTCCAATCAAAACTAATTATCTCACCTTATGTGCAGGGACATCCATATGACAAGAATAACAACATTTGGATAGTAGATAGTGGATGCTCCAGGCACATGACAGGGAACAGATCTCTCCTTCAACAATTTCAACATTATGATGGAGGTCCTGTCCAGTTTGGAGGTGAGGCCGGAGGATATATTTCTGGCAGAGGAAGTATATCCAACGGAAAATTAAAAGTTGACAAAGTTAACTTTGTCAAACAGCTTGAACACAACCTGTTAAGTGTTTCTCAGTTTTGTGATCAAAAGCATCAAATGCTTTTCACAGAACATGAGTGCATCATCCTCAAACCTGGGATGACAATTCCTCAGGAATTGGTGCTTCTTAGATCTCCCAGGAGAGGGGATATGTACAAGCTTGATATGAACAATGCTTCCCCAATGGGAGAAGTATCATGCTTTCTTTCCAAAGCTGATAGTGATGAGTCAACACTGTGGCATAAACGAATGTGTCATGTCAATTTTAAGACAATGAATAAATTGGCTAAAAATAACTTGGTACATGGTTTGCCTAAAAAGGAATTTTTCTGCAAAGATAACTGTGTTGCTTGCCTGAAAGGGAAACAACACAGGTCTTCTCATAAATCCAAAGTTGTTAACTCTATCACTACTCCATTACACTTATTGCACATGGATCTATTTGGTCCCACAAGTATAATGAGCATTGGAAGGAAATCATATTGCCTTGTGATAGTTGATGATTTTACTAGATTTACATGGGTATTCTTTTTAAGAACTAAAGATGAAACTGCTGAAACTTTAAAATCTTTTATTCTTAAAATAGAAAATCAAGTTGATCACAAGGTTAAAATAATTAGAAGTGATCAAGGGACTGAGTTTAAGAACTTTGTTCTTGACTCATTCTGTAACTCAAAAGGGATTGCCAGACAATACAGTGCTCCTAGAACTTCAACAAAATGGTGTTGCTGAGAGGAGAAATAGGACACTTATTGAGGCTGCTCGGACTATGTTAGCTGATTCAAAGCTGCCTCTAACATTCTGGGCAGAGGCAGTCAGCACTGCATGCTATGTGCAGAACAGAGTTCTTGTAGTAAAGCCACATGGAAAGACCCCTTATGAGCTATGGAACAAGAGGCCACCGTTCATTGGCTTTCTAAGGTCCTTTGGCAGCAGGTGTACCATACTTAACACAAAAGACAATTTAGCAAAATTTGCTGAAAAGTCAGATGATGCCATCTTTGTTGGATATTCCTCCCATTCTAAAGCTTACAGGGTTTATAACATTAAAAACCAACAATTTGAGGAATCCTCCAACATTGTAGTTAATGAGCACACTCCTTGTGTTAGGGGGAATGGACCTGATCATATTTTTGATTTAGAATTGTTTCCAAACTATTCTAAACCATCTTGTGAGAATGTTTCAGCTGGAACAGGTGCTCAAGGCAATTCTGATGAAGATCAACTATTTGAGCTTCCCAGACCTGCTCCAAGTTCTCCAAGAACAACAAATCAAGTTCCTACTATTGAAAGATCTGACAGTATAACCATTTCAAGAAATAGTGGAACTTCAACAAGGGACTCACCTGATGATCTTCAAGTCTCCTCAGGTGATCCTACACAACACCAAGCTGATGGAAGCAGCATTTTGAAGGAACAGGCAACTGTTAATGATGCTTCACAGCAAAGAAATGATGATGTTTCTCTTTCATTCAATCAGTCCTCATTGAATGAGATTGAAACAACAGCTGGACCAAGTATTCAAGCTCCAGAGCAAAATATGTCCAACTTGGACCTATCTTTGCAGCTGGAGGTAATTCCAAGACTTAGAATTCACAATACTCATCCAGCTGAAAACATCATAGGGGAAGTCTCTGAGGGTGTGAGAACAAGGGGACAAACTCACAATGGGAATGTCTGCCTGTACTCATGCTTCTTATCCCAAATGGAACCCAAGAAGGTGGAAGATGCCTTAAAGGATAGTAGCTGGGTTGAATCAATGCAAGAGGAGCTGCTTCAATTCAAAAGACAGAAGGTTTGGAACCTATGTCCGCTACCATCTGGTCAAGTACCTATAGGCACCAAGTGGGTTTTCAGAAACAAAAGAGATGACAGAGGCTTGATTATCAAGAACAAGGCAAGACTGGTGGTTCAAGGATACACTCAAGAGGAAGGAATTGATTATACTGATGTCTTTGCACCTGTTGCAAGACTTGAGGCAGTTAGGATCTTCCTTGCTTATGCTGCATCCAAGAATTTCACTGTCTACCAGCTTGATGTCAAGTGTGCCTTTCTATATGGGGATATAGATAGGGAAGTCTATGTATGCCAGCCTCCAGGATTTGAAGACCCACAGCATCCAAACTATGTGTGCAAATTGGATAAAGCTCTATATGGGCTGCACCAAGCACCTAGGCTGTGGTATGAGACATTGTCTCAATTTCTTCTGAAGAATGGCTATACTAGAGGAACCATTGACAAGACTCTCTTTATCAGAAAGTCTGGGAAAGACATTTTGCTAGTTCAAGTCTATGTCGATGACATCATATTTGGTTCTTCAAATGACCAAATGTGCAAAGACTTTGAGAGCATTATGAAGAAGAAGTTCGAAATGAGTTCTATGGGAAAAATGGACTTTTTCCTTGGAATTCAGGTAAAGCAACTGAAGAAGGGTTTTTCATCAATCAATCTAAGTATGTCAATGATATCTTAGAGAGATTTGATATGAAGGATTGTAAAGCAGCAAAGACACCCATACCCAGAAACCATGATTTATGCCCTGACTCTGAGGGGGAGGATACTGATCAACATCAGTATAGAGCAATCATTGGTTCTCTGATGTATCTCACAGCAAGTAGACCTGATATCATGTTTGCAACCTGCATTTGTGCAAGATATCAGGCTGCTCCAAAGGTGTCTCACCTAATTGCTGTCAAGAGAATCCTCAGATACCTCAAAGGAGCACCTAAGTTAGGTCTCTGGTATCCAAGAAATAGTGATTTTAATCTCTATGGTTACTCTGACAGTGATTATGGTGGCTGCAACATCAACAAGAAATCAACATCAGGTGGATGTCAATTTCTTGGTGGAAGGATCATCTCATGGCAATGCAAAAAGCAATCCTGTGTCTCTACATCAACTGCTGAAGCTGAATACATTGCTGCTGCAAGTTGCTGTGCTCAGCTGCTGTGGATTCAAAACCAGATGATTGACTATGGATTCAACTTCATGAGCACTCCTATCCACATTGACAACAACAGTGCTATATCCATCACTGAAAATCCAGTAAAGCACTCAAAGACAAAGCACATTGACATCAGGTATCATTTCATTAGAGATATTCATGAGAAAAATCTTATCAAACTAATCAAAGTTGATTCAAATGAACAATATGCTGATTTGTTCACCAAAGCATTTGATGAACAAAGATTTAAGTATCTTATTACAGCTATTGGGATGATAAACATTGACTAGTTAATCTCAATTGAAAACCTTTTCAATATGTAAAGTCTTATGTCAATACAATCTAAGCCCTGTTACAAAAGATCCTTTCTTATTTAACTAAGTATAAGTTCTTCCGAAGAGAAACTTGCCTTCGGAAGATATCTAGTATAACTTCCGAAGCAAATTTCTCATAGGATAATTTTCTTCTCGGAAGTGTACTAAGTCTCGGAAGAAGCGATTGAGGTAATCTCAGATCTACTTCCGAAGCACTTAATACTCTCCACTTGAAAGCAACATGTATCTTCGGAAGCAATTTATTTACCTTCGGAAGTACATTTGCCTTCGGAAGAACTTTACCTTCGGAAATACCTTATACTCGGAAGAAGGATTTTACTGTGTAACGGAAATCTTTTGGGCCCCACTCTGTAAAAAGTAAAGATTTTGTTAATGATGTCGGATTATTTAAATGGCTTAACCTTACCGCCCCTGTCACATCATCCTCTGAACCCTCACATCATCTTATCCAAACCACCCTTTAAACCGCCATTTCACCCATTTAAATACTTCCGGTTAATCACTTACACTCTTTTTACCAAATTCACTGCCCTAAAAGCTTTCTTCTTCTCCAATTTACCTCTCTCTCAAGAACTTTTCCTCTGCTATCTTTCTCAATGGCTCTAAACCCTCAGCACAACCAAGTCGCACTCCTTGACTCTTCAAGGGATGCTGACTTCTCTGATATTATCTCTTTCTTAGCCCAATCTTCATACTACACAGCACTGACTGTAAACCCTACCATTTACACCAACCAAATGTCCGAATTCTGGGCAAATAGTCGGGTTGAAACCCTAAATGGGGTTCGTGCTATCAGGTCAAGTGTTTGTGGCCAAGAGTTGGTCATTACTGAACAAATCATCAGGGAGCATCTTGAGCTCCATGATGAAGGCGCACCGACGGAATTCCCCAAGTCTGAGTTAGATAACTCTTATCTCCAAATGGGATACGGTGGAGATGTAAGCAGGTCTACAGTCTACAAATTCAACTTCTCCTACAAGTGGAAGTTCCTGCTACATGTGGTTCTTCACTGCTTATCTAACAAATCCGGGGGATGGGATCAAATTCCCTATGAACTCGGGTGCCTAGTTCATGGGTTGGTACAAGGCCGCGCTTCAACTACTCCAGGTTTGTGCTGACTAACCTCATGGGAAATCTGCAAAGGGACACATTCTTTATGTATCCCAGATTTCTACAGCACATAATCAACTGCGAGCTAGATCAGAGTAAGCTTGTCTGTGCAGCTGCTCTGTCTGCTCCTCAAATGAGGCCGACCATCTTCAAAGTTTTGAAGAGAGTGTCTACCAACTACACTGGAAGGGATACCGCACTACTTCCAGGTATGATTGAGCCAATGGCTCCTGGTGACATCCCTGTTATCCCCACAGGTGATGAACCCACACCAGCAACTACCCTCACCATTCCAAATCTACCTTCTCCTCCAATAAAAGTCACCTATCAGAGACGTACCAAACGAACCCTTGTTCAATCTACTCTGATTGAACAAGCCCCTCCTCTTCAAACCAAAAGGCTAGAGTGGAACAAGGGGCTCCCACTCAGCCAGAGGTCCCCCAATCCTTCACTATTGACCTCAATATGGGTCTTGAGTCTCCTCAGTCTCAGACCCATGAGCCCATAACCCCAGCTGATAGCCCTCAGGGTGAGTCTCTATACTCCCCTGAGCAGCCACCAAGGGACAGCTCAATGCCTTTTGACATTGATCAAAGTCCCGGGTCCTTAGGTCTTCATTCCTTCTCTTTTACTGACCTATTGACCGGAGCTGGTGAAGAGACTATGTCTCTCCAAGGCAATGAAGTTGATCCACAACACCCCATTAAGGATCAACAGAGCCTAGAGAAACCTCTTGTCTCTAGCCCACACCAGCAAAGCCCTACTGAGGTGAGTCCCACTGATGTGGAGGGGACTCATGTAGATTCAGCTGCCACTACTGAAGGAGCCTCATTGGATCCTCAGGACAGTGGTAACGATAGTCAGACTGAATCTACGGCAACCATGCCCTATGATGCCTCTGAAAGAGACATCATTGTGCAAGGGAAACCAGGGTGCCAAGAAACCACATCTGGTGGTGAGGATGAACATACTAGGTATGTTACCTCATCTCCCCGTGATTCTTCCAAAGAAGATGAGGGAAGAATGCAACTCACAATAAGAGACCTACTTTCTAAAGTCTCAAACCTTGAATCAAAGGTTAAGACTTTAGAGGATAGGTCTGCCACTCAGCAACTTGAGATTGAAAGTCTCAAGGTCAAACTAGCTGAGAAACAGATTGAGAGATCTGTTAGGCATGTACCAGTTCAAGTCTCCTTGACCTCTTCCTCTAGCTCATCTACCTCTCAAGATGATGCTACCAAAAAGGGGGAGAATGTTGAGGAACAAAGCCAAAGACAGGATTCCATCAGTCAAGCTCTCACTTCTTTGAGCTCAAGACAACAAGCTGCCATCTTCCCTGAGCCTCCTCCAGTTGTGTTTCAAGTGGATCAAAGGATGCTTCAGGATCTAAATAGGATCTTCAACAAGTTCCTTTTAGAGTCCCTATTGATCAACCTAGTCCGGATATGTCTGTGATTTACTTTGGAGCTCAAGAGCTTCAGAGGTTGAATGCACCTCCTACCACTGTTGAGGAAGTTGGTCAACCTAAGGCCCAAGTGGAACCTGAGATTGATTTCGAAGGGGAAACTAGGACTGATGGCCCAGCAACTGAAACAGTTGGGACAGAAGGTGTGTTTTCACAGGCTTCCGAAGCACAATTCGAAGCCTCGGAAGAACCAACTCAAACTTCCGAAGCTGAAATTGCTGCTGCGGAAGGACTGTTCTCTCTTTCCGATGATCTAATAGTCACAGATGCAATTCTGGAACTTGCATCTGAGGTTAATAGGGAGGACTTTCTCAGCCAACCACTAGCCATTACATCTGCATTGACCTCAGCTCCTACCTCCACCATCCAACCTGAATCTTCTACCCAAGAACCACCAAAGTCTAGCACTTCCGAAGACATTAAAGGCAAAAGGAAGATGACTTCGGAAGAGCTTCAGGAAGAAGAAAGGCTGGAGAAACTAAAAGGAAAGGAAGACTGCCAACTGGGAAACTGTTAGCTGCAAGTTCAAAAGCAGCTGCAGCCAACCAAGAGGCAATCAACAATAGAAGAAGGGTGGAGGTAATTGATAGACTTGTCAGTCTAGGGGCTGCCTCGGAAGATGTACTCCTGCTACCATTAGAGGAGCTGATAGAGCTTGAAAAGGCAACCTTGCTGCAAAAACAGCAAAAAGAAGAAGCTGCAAGGTTGGCCTTGGAAGAAGAAAGGCTGAGAAAAGAAAGAGAAGCTGATCTGCAGCTCAGGAGAGAAAGGATCACTTTCCTACTCTCCAGAGGATTCTCTCAAGAGGAGTTGTCTCCACACAACAGTGACACGATCTTGTGGCTCTTTAACAAAGAGCAAGATCAAATGGAGAAGGAGAGAAAGAGAGCTGCAAGGGAGAAGCTGGTAGAGAAGAAGAAGAAGGAAGAAGAGGCTGGACTGTCTGCCGCCAAGAAGATAGGTGACAAAGCTTGGATGAAGAACTATCTTAAAGCTCACGGCTTCTCTGGCAGGCAAGTGGGTCCAATGTCTGAGAAGACTCTCCAACGACAACAGTGACATCAAGGCTGACATTCGTGCTGACATTCGTGCAGGGAAGAAGAAAGGAGATGTATAGAAGGGGACAGGGGATGACCTTCAAAGCCACCCCTCAGCCAAATATCCAAACCCAACATCAACCTGAACCAATACCCTTTCCCTTCCCAATCAAAACTGAACCTGAACCTTTCACCCCTGAACCTACACCTCACATCTACCAACTCCCTCACCTCAACCACCTAAACTACCCATCATCCAACCTAAAACCTTACCCAGAACCCAACCTCCTAAACCTACCCAACAACCAATCAAACCATCCCCTCAGCCTTCCAAACATCTCTCAATGGAGGAATTCAAGGCAATCAAAACCAAGCTCATCAACTGCACTACTCTGAGCGACATCTCATGTGAGGAGGATACAGTCAACCTGACTTATGTTGATGGATCCTCAAGTTCCCTCACAAGAGATGAGTTTCTTGATCTGCCAAGAGGAACTTTGGACCATGCCGCAAGACTCTTGGCCTCAATTCAGATACATTGAATGAGGAAGAAAAGAAGCTGAGGAGAAGGCTGGTGACTCTGCTGGACACAAAGAAAGGAGATAGGGTACCAAGTGTTGATGCATGTATGTCCCTAGATCATGATTTGTAATGTAATGAACTTGTCTGTCTGATTATGATGTAATTGTAATCGATTAATGAAATGATATGAATTGGTGTTGTTACTTGTAATGTTTAATATTTCATTAATGAGTGTGATTGAATTGATTGGGTTTATGATTGTTTGAATGATAGCACATTATGTTATATTAATTAAAACATTCAAACTTAACTTAATGAAGTTCTCATGCGGATGGCCCATGCGAATGGACCACACGCATGAATAACTTCATACGATTGACTCAATCGCACGACTGAACCAAGAGACTGGATCAGTCGTATGATTGACACATAAGATTGACTCAATCGCACGACTGAACACTCAGTCGTGCGGATGAATCAACCGCATGGTTCAATCGCACGACTGAACCATACTTATGGCCCAGTCGCACGATTGAACAATACTAACCTATAAATAGACCCAATTCGTGGGAAAAACGTAAGCATTCATCCCATACGATTCCAGACGTACCCTAGCCGTCCAGAAGCCTCCCAAATCGTTCTCCAAGTTCATAGAACACATCAGATCGTTCCTAATCGATTTCTGACGTTGATTTCAATTCTTGATTGATTCATCGTGTGTTCTCACTGATTGATCGCCAATCAAATAGGATTCCGCACTATTTGAGTTGGTTTAACACGCAATCACTCGGTATTTCGTTCAAATACCAGGTCCTAACAAGTGGTATCAGAGCTTTGGCTCTTGATTTCGTGTTGATTCAATCAAGATTGCATAAAAGTTTGTGTTTTTGCATGAAAAACGCAATCTTTAGCATCAAAAGTGATCTTGGACGTTCCCTGCTCATCGAAGTTCAGTTTCTACGGACTTAGACGATTTGGACTTGCAAAATTTCGAATTTTCACGGCTGAAACCCTTCAAACCTAGAAATTTTCGCAAAACAGCAGCTTCAGTCGCACGAGTGACCCATTCGCACGACTAGACTCATTCGCAGTGTTCATTCGCACGACTGGACCTAGTCGCACCCTCATTCGGCCGACTGAACCGTTGTTCGCATAGCTCATACGCACCATATTCATTCGCACGACTGAACCATTCGCCCTGTTCAGTCGCACGGTTGAACCAATCGCAGAGTTCATACGCACGATAAGACCATTCGCATCCTTCAGTCGCATCAGTTAAAGTTGATTTGATTAGACTCTAAGTTTATTAACCATGGAAGATCAGATGTCAGCCTTTACTGCTGGGAAGGACTCAAGATTCAGAAATGCTGCTGCTTGAGAGTGAGGTGGGTATTCACAATAAACCACCAAAGCTCTTGACTTTAGACGAGTTTCCTCACTGGAAACAACGTTTTGAGATCTACCTCAATGGAGTAGATCCTAATCTGTGGGAAGCTATCGAGGTGGGTATAGTACACCGGTGGGAGCAGATGGAGAAATTACGTTAAGTGGGATGACTGACGCACAGAAAGTAAAGTATAATGCAGAGAAAAGAGTTTATGCGATGATAACTCAGTCGATCCCCAAAGACATATTCCACCAGTACTCAGAGAACAAGCAGTCCAAGAAATGTGGGATGAGCTAGAGAAATGTATGATGGGAATGCATCGTTAAAGGCAATCAAGGCAAAGGAGTTAAAGAAGGAATTCGATAACTTCTCATCGATTGGTAACGAGAGTTTAGATGAAGTCATAGACAGATTCTACCATTTGATGAGCGAGTTGCATACACATGGAGTGGAAACAACTATGGAAAGAAAGTAAGCAACTTCGCAGATGGATTGCCTGATAAGTGGGCTTCATTCGTGTCTAATCTTAGACAGAATGGAATACTTATAAAGCTGGATATAAATGACTTTATTCTTAGACTGCGTGAAGAAGCACTAAGGATGAAGTTAGAGCACAAGAAGTCTTCATATACACAAAACCCAGCTTATACAATGCCACGCCTCAAGCTAAGACATCTGGAGCACCTCTCCAGACAGCATTTGTGTCTAGCTCGTCAGGTCCTTCACATGCTTCTCCTTCTGGATCAGCACGTCAGGGTCGTCATGTACCCACTATATTGGATCAGAAGCAAGTGCTACTAAATTGAAGACCGAGAA